>JADRCD010241521.1:0-13827 GCA_019843815.1 Montemys delectorum
GTCCCAAAGAACCCACCTAGCACATAGTTCAGTGGGTAGGGCCCGGACCCATGGACCCCTCACTAATTCAGGGGAGGGATCAGTCTTGGGTAGGCCTACTGTAGGCAATCAGGGTTGCTATGAGGTTGCGACTATATTGTCTTTGCCTTGCTCAGAGGTCAGCATTTCAGCTATGACCTCTGAGGTGGAAACGTCCTGTTTCAGACTGAGCGCTCAACCGTCACTTCTCTCAGAACCCCATGGTTGAACAAATGATCCTGGTTAAATTTAGTCGGGGTGGAAGAAGAGAGAGAGAGAGAGAGAGAGAGAGAGAGAGAGAGAGAGAGAGAGAGAGAGAGAGAAGGAAATCCTAGGGAAGAGGAAATTACTTACAGGTGAGAGGTAGACTTGAGAGCATGCAGTAACAGTAATCAGAATGTCCTTTACACATGTATAAAATTATCAAAGAATAGGTTACAAACCAGAAGATTTTGAAAATTTGAGCAATATAGGCTTATATATTTTGATTCTTGTCTGAAACTTGGTATCACTAACTTGGTCATAACTTTGATAACCAATTATTAAATCTAGAAATTATCATCCCTAAAAATCTAAGTTTTGTTATAATTGATACTTAAGATAATTGTAAATAACTGAATATATAAAAATCTACAGGTTCAGTTAACTAGACATTATTGCTTCCTGATAACAAATTTCTAATTTTACCAATAATTAAATATTCCAATGCTACTGTGGTGGCTAGAATTTGCTAAATTTTCTGTTAAGGTTGTTTTATCATTTAAGAGACAAATATTGCACTTCAAATGATATTTAGTATCAATATGGTCTGTGAGTAGTTTATTAATATAATTCTAAAGAGAAAAACATGAAAATAAATGGTAAATTGGCTGTATAGAATGAAAATAACTTACAGCTGGTTGGTTCTTGTCTCGATAAGTTTCTGAATGGTGAAATCATTGGAAAAGGAAAAGATCTTTGTGCCACACCCTCCCCATGTGATGTTTCTTTCAGATGAATTCATGGACTCGCTCAGGCACATCAGGGGTGTACTGACATCACCTATGTGTAGTGTCTTCAAGGGGGCCGCTCCTTTGTACTGCAGAGAGTATGAGAGCAGGCTAAGCATGCAATGTGATGCTGGACAGAAATGCTTTCTATTTTAAATGACATTGAATTTAGACACACTTTTCAAAATTTCTACCAAGACAGGGTTTAGTTAAACAGGCATTCAAGTTGTAACCACATGGTCAGACTTTTCTCTTCCCTGTGCAAAGACCATGAAGAAAACAGACTATTCATCAGAGCTGCTTCTCTTCTCTCCTTTTTCTTTCTTTTTTTCCCCCAATCAATTAATTACTTTATTACTTTTACTTCCTGATTGGAGCTCCCACTCTCTCCTCCCAGTTTCTCCTTTTCCCCTCTCCTCCCTTTCTCTTCAGAAGGGAGACCTCACACAGATGTCTTATAAAAGATATACAGGATATCCCATATGTGACCCCAGAGAGGTTGTGACCTTCAGGTTGAGAACACTGCTTTAGATGATTAAAAAAAAAATGTTGTTGTCATGAAGTGTAAGCTGATTGAATAGATGGAGCCATGATGAATTGATGGAGGGATAAATGCTGCAGCGATGAATTGATGGAGGGATAAATGCTGCAGTGACTAAAGGAGTCATTACAGGGAGTTAGATGTTATCTTTAGCACTGAAGAAGAGTTTTCGTGTGGAGGGAAAGGAGAGAGAGGAGGAAGGGAGAGGAGTCAGGCTGAGGAATGAGCCCAAGGCATCCTGAAGGTTCATTGTATTCTCTACTGAGCTATGCCTCCAGCTGCCCACCCAAGAAGTCAAACTTCAGTGTCTTTTTTTTTTTTCTGAAATGCTTTTATAGAGACTATCTTCTTCATTCCAACAGATTGATGAAATTATCTCCATTTCTATCATCTCAAATAGGATTTTATGTCTTGTTACCTTCAGCTCACTCATATAAATCATTGACTCAAGCAGCAAGTATTTTCCAAGGTTGTATTATAAGCTAAATGTATGGAACAATAACAGAATAACTGGAGAAATATACGATGCTTCTTGTCAGGAATCTAATAATCACATATGGAGAGAGATATGTAAAAGAAACTCATTCAAAATACATTTTTATGTAGGATGCATTCAACATTTACCTTAACGGCCTTATCTTCAAATATCATTAAGTGACCATCAGCAGTTCCCACCAAAAGAAAGTTACTTTGCTTGCTGAAAGGAGAAAATGTCAAAATTGTTACAAAATAACATTGTTTTGAGTAACCTGGCTTTTAAATTCTCCCATCTTGACTAAACTTGAGACAAGTGTCTCTCTAGCCACACCTTCAGCCTCCTTTCCTGAAAGCACAGAGATATGTATCAGTTTTCCAGTCCCTGGGAAAAAAATAGGGACCTAGCTTCAGTAAGTGACAATTAGCAAAGACATTTGACAGATTTACAAGAACACCTTGCCACTGTCCACAATATCCTTCAATATTTTCCACAACTGTAACCCATCCCTGTGCCTAAAGCTCTCCCCGCCTTTGTTTCAGTGAGATTGAGTTTGCTATCTTTTTCCAATGGTAGCATCAGATAAAATCCTCTTTGCCTATAATTCAACCCAGCGAAGGCTTTCTTCAGCACTAGGCAAACAGTTTCAACTCCAAAATTTATCCTGCAGCAGTTCACACTTGAGGCTCCCCGCAGCAGTTCACACTTCAGCTCCCAGGATTTATGTTTTACATTACCTTTCCCAGTATTTGTTTAAAACAAAGAAGCATATCAAGTATAATCCTAATGGTTCATTGAAATTATCCTGCCTTCCATAATATATCTCCCAACCTATGACTCACACCTAAGCTTCTGTTACTTAGATACATTGATTATGGTCTATATACAGCTCAATGGTACAACAATTGCCTAAGCACTAATATTTCTTTGGTATATGATCCCAATAAATTATAAAAATTAAGAGATTTTTTAAACTTATATTAACTATTAACAACTTAAAATTTATTACAATTTATTTTAGCATGGGGAATGTAAAGTGTACGGGAGCCATGGTATGGGTACAGAGGACAGAGGTCAACTTTTGGAGCACTCAGTTCTCTCCTTCTACCATGTGGTTCCAGGTATTGAACTCATGATTTCAGAGTTGGGAAAAAATTCTGCTCATTATCTGCTGTGCCACCTCACAAGCACTTAAAAAGAAAACAACATTTACATTTTATAAACAATGCAGATTAGTTTGCGAAGCAGTAGTTTAGTAACTACAGTTTCAGTGCATCCCATACCAAGTTGGTGCTATATTGATGTCTGCATTCAAGAAAAAAATAAATAAACATTCAGCATCAGTTATACACACACACACACACACACACACATACACTAAGGTGAGCTGACCAGAGGGGAAGTAAAAGCAGAGCTACAGCTGCCTATGAGAAACAGCTGACATATTTTTACCTGCCTCAGCTATATCTTCATATAGAAAAGGCAAACATATCACTGTGGTCCTTCATAATTCTCTTTAAAATAAGCAAACCAATAGCAAGCAGCAAAAGTCAATTGATGTAATAATTTTGCGAGTGATCGAAGCACCTGATATTTCTATCATTTCCTCCAATTAACTGATGAGCGTACCTCTGCTTGGCAAGGGAATTGCAATGCAAACAAGTAACAGAGTCAGTCATCTTCTCCAGGGTGTGTCTCCTTGTCTCCTCTTCAGCATTGATGACCAGGAGAGCCCCAGACTGTGTCCCACACACAATCCAGCTCTCTTTCTCAGCAGCAAGATACACCAAAGCCAAGCACAGTATTCTACTATCAGTGACTTCCTGTAAAGAAAAGAAAGTTAAATGTAGGAGACATGATTTTACTTTAAGTTATAAGATCATGTATAGAATGAAAATATCCTGCCATCAACATCCTCAAATATGACTGTCTTTGTGTACTTACTTTTACAGTCAATGCCTATTTTATTCAGTTTTCAACAATAGATGATATACCTGGTAAAGATTTTTTCCACCTAGTTTCAGAATGTATCTGAATCAAAAATTAAAAATTGAAATTCATCTTTTCTCAGAACCAATTATTACTTCATCAAGAACATATGAAAGGGTTCAGTCAACTTGAACATAACTTCTGGCAAAATATTTCAAGACAATAGTCAAAATATCAAGTTACTTTTTAACTCTATGAATGTAACTGTTTGTCAATTTATTGCTCTATTTTGTAGGAGTCATAGACAGACTCTTGCTCATTCCTCCACCACTGGGAGTGTTGGCTGCCAACAGACCCAGAATATGTGGTCACACAGCCCCAGCCCTAAGGCTAATGGCCTACTGACATTGGAGAATGAGTATCTCAATTTACATGTAGACAGGGGAGGACTGTCTAACCCATAGCAGTAACCTTTAATGATCATCTGACTTTTATTATGTAGACAGACACCCAAAGACCATTTGGCTCTTTTGTGTGGACATTCAGTGGACATCAGGCTTTTGTGTACAGGCACCTGATGACAACCTGACCCCTTGTGTATGGACACCTGATGGTAGTCTGGCATTTGTATGTGTATACTTGGACCACTGGCTTTTTATCTGTGAACATTTCACAGTTCTGGTCAGACTCCAGAGCCCTTGAGGGAAGAGAATGAGGCTAATCTTCCTCATAAGTCACAGAGATTCATATTCTGCTGTTTTCCTTTGCCTCCTGCCAAGATTCACATTCCATAAGTCATGATAAGATAGCTGTTACATACACACACACATACCACACACACAGTATGCAAATATATGCATATGTGAGTATTTATGTGTATATATGTACTTATGTACATACATATATATATAGTGATGTTAAAACAAAATGACCTGATTCCACAGCCACTTACTTGCTCTAAAGGAAAGTTAATTAAAACATTTCCACATTGGCTCTTATTTGATTTCCTCCAAAGTAATTTTTAACTGATGTAGGCTTTAAGTTATTTTAAAGTAGTCTGAAAGATTTATAATTTAAAAAGAATTCATATTTACCTCATAACTGTATCTTTCCGTGTTTAAGTCAAATAAGGAAAGCTGCCCTTTTTCTGTGTTCCCACATCCCAGCCAGAGAGTTGCACTCTTGCTATTGAGATTTGTAGCAACCATGCATTCAACAATGATATTCTTAGGTATTAAAATGTGCCGCATGAGGCAAATTAATTCAGCTGAATTCAAAATGTCAAAGACCTGAAAAAGTTTGAAAATAACAAAACAGCATCCATCAAGTTAATATTTTTTCCTCATAGATCAAATGTGTCCTAAAGCTGTATCATCAAACAAAACCTACAGTTTTTAGTCAAACTTTGACTTGATAATCTAGATCATCAAATACAATAGTTCAAATTACAGATAAAATTACATGTAAAAACAAATAATATATACTCTTTGTATACTGTGCATAATATATACTCTTTGTATGTGTGCTATGGTACTTCTTTTAACATAGAAAGTTCAAAAGTGTTAACTAAACCAAATTTATATACTCAATTCTATATTTCAGAGTCAATCAATTGGGAAAAGAAAAAAAATAAAACATCACACCAGAAACGAAGCACATCTATCAGTCGTAGGAAGTGAAATCCATATTTGTTTAACAATTTAGAAACCATCTCTAGATCTGCATTTGAGCTTTCTTTTAAGCACTAGAGAACACTGAATGCACTGTAAACAAATAGAACTAAGAGCCAGGATGCTAGGAAGAGAACTGGGCCAGCCTCCTAACACACAAGACCTCAAGAGAGTTCCTTATTCTCTCTATGCCTGTCTTAGATAAGCTGATGAATTATCCTTCTTGCTTAGTACAAACACACTATGCTACCAAGACAAACCCTGTAAGTCGAAGCTTTGCAAAGTTACCCTACACTGTAGACTCTCACAGCGTCGACAGAGTCCACAAACACAAATAAAGAGAAACAGCACTTAGGCTATGAAAATTTTTACTATGATAAAATAAGAAATAAAATAAGGGAGCCATATGGTTGAAGCGATTGTGGGATGTTTGTCACAGTCATTGTTTTTGTATTGAGCTATTTCTGATCAGGACATTGAAAGTTGAATAAATCTTCAAATATTAACCAGGATTTAAAATCAACACATCACAACAGAAGAACCACTTTCATTGTGATATATGAAAGTTCATACCAGCCTAAACTATAGCAAGAGTTTCCTTTCAGATATTATGTCAGAAGATATTATTTTGCACCAACTTCTAACTACAAACTAACTTAAAATATTAGATGAATTTTTAAATGTATTGAATCCAATCTGTTAGTCTATGTCTTTTTATTGGGGAAACTGGGGCTATTAATACTGAAAGTTAGCCAAGAGCAGCATTCATTAATCCTCATTTGTGGTGGTGGTGTAGGCTCCCCCTGCCACTTTTGACTAACTGTTCTGGGATTATTAGTTCACTATATCATTTTGTGTGTAGTTAATCTTATCTTCAGGCTGACTTTTCTCTGTAGTGCCTTCTGTAAATCTGAATTGCTATATTTATTTTTACTGAAATTTGTGATTTATAGTTTTGCTGAGTATAGTAGCCTAGCTTGGCATCTGTAATTTCTTAAAGCTTGTAGAATGATTGTTCAGGTCCTTTTAACTTCCAGAGTCTCTGTTGAAAAGTCAGGTATTATTCCTATAGATTTGACTTCAAATATTATTTCTTCTTCTTTTTCCTTTGAAACTTTGAGTATCTTCTCTTTGTTTTGTATAGTAGATAACTTTTATCATGCGTTGTGGGAAGTCTCTTTTCTAGGTCTGTCTTTTTAGGGTTCTATATGCTTCTTGTGCCTCTTTAGGTTGGGTAAATTGTTTTCTGTGATTTTGTTAAAAAATATTTTCTATGTCTATGACCTGGGTTTATTTCTCCATCCCTATTATTTACAGGTTGATATTTTCATAGTGTCCCAGATATTTTGGATGCTTTACACCTAGGTTTCATTTCTATTTTAAGAGTTTCTTTGAGTGAACTATTGCTTTTATCTTGTCTTGAAATCCTGAAATTCTCTCTTCCACATCTTTTTAATCCATTGGTGAGTCTTGCCTCTGATGATTTTGATATCCTTAGATTTTCATTTTCAAATTTTTTTTCCTATTTGGGTTTTGTTTAGTGATTCTATTTCTTTGTTAAATTCTATGTTCATTTCTTGAATATTTTTTTATTATTTCATTCAACTGTTGGCAGTTTCACATTGCTCATTGAGATAGTTTCCATACATTATATAAAGTTCTTATGCATATTTATAATTGATATTTTAAAATCCTTGACTTGTACTGCAGCTAAACTGTTTCTCTCAGGTCCTAATACAATTGCTAGTCTCTGAAGGAGGCATATTGTTTTGGTTGCTCATGTTTGTTTATTTGTTTTTGTGCTGGGATCTAAGAATCTAGAGTTAGGATGTCTGGGGTATTTCTATCTGTAGATATCATTGTTGGGTAGGTATTCTACCCTTTGGTTGCTGTTATCCAATCTGAGTTGAGCCAACTTTAGTGACTATAAGGACTCCAACTTACAGTCAAGTATGTTGGGTATGGGTTCCCTCCTTAGACTTGTTCTGCAGGTCTGTGAAGAGTCACAAAACAAAGGAGCTGGGCTAAAAAGAAAGCGTGAGCAAGGCAGTGAGCTAGAATTAAAGGACCCTGGTGGCAAGGGGCAAGTCCTTGGAACATAGGGGTGGGGTATAAAATGAGTAAAGGTTCCTCTGGCAGGCTGTAGCAAGACTAAGGGTAAGTCTGGAGATACCAGAATGAAGGATTTGAAAGAAGATAAAGCTTCCCCTATCTAAATCCCATCTTAGGGTGGCAGTTTTGGGTCCCTAATAGAGGTTCTGTGATTCAGTGGAAACAAAAGGAACTGGAGATGGATTAAAAGGAAAAGCAACTTTGGGGGGGGGGTGGTCCTCTAGGAAGAACTAGGAAATCCCTTGTTCCTCACAAAGAGGCCAAGTCCCTAGGAGACAGAAGTGAGCTAAAACTTTAATTAAAACAAAGCAAAAACAGAACAAAACTAGGTATTTTTATAAGCTTGTGGGAAAGGATCCCTTAAAATGTAACCTAAAAAGAAACAAGCATCAAAAGATGTTAAACATGTCCTTATTAAAATGAACACATTATCATAAATATGCCTAAAGAGAAACTGTTGTGTTTTATGAAAAAAGAGAAAGTCAAGGATATGTTTTGTAAGCCAGGCAGTAGTGGTGCACACCTTTAATCCCAGCACTTGGGAGGCAGAGGCAGGTGGATTTCTGAGTTCAAAGCCACCCTGGTCTACAGAGTGAGTTCCAAGACAGCCAGGGCCAGAGAAACCCTGACTCAAAAAAAAAATGATATGTTTTGTAGAGCCAGGTATGTGAGGGATACCTCAGTGGGTCCGTGCTGAGGCATCCCTTCCTCCTGAGTTATCAGCCATACAATGGGTATAGTATAATATAGAATTAATATAGAATATAGTTTATTTAGGGTATGCAAAGGGGAAGGGAGTAGAGACAGAGAGAGAGGTAGGGGGAGAGAGAGCAGGAGAGAAAAAGGGAGAGAGAGATGGAGAGAGGAAGAAGAAGAGAGGAAGAGAAGAGGTCAGCCAGAAACATGTGGAGAGAGGAAGGGGAAGAGAGAGAAGGAGAAAGGGATCAGAAAGGGAAAGAAGGCAGAAAGGCTAAGAGAGCAAGGAGGGGGCAAACAGCCTCTCTTATAGTAAGCCAGGCATACTTGGATGTTGCCAGGTAACTGTGGGGTGGAGCCTAGAAGAAATCCTAACAGAACTGATAAAGGAAGCCACATAAAATCAAAAAGAAATCTTTATTCTAGATATACAAGAAAGAATAACATATATGAAAATGTCTTTCTCACATGCAATTTGTAAATAGATAATTGAGTAGACAAATAGGCATAGCAATAAAAGACATTTCATAAAAAGACATACATGTATGTATCTGTAAGTATCAACATTAGTAGATACAACATACACAAAGAAATATGTGACCATATGTGCCATCAATGATGGTGGTTCCTGGGGTATTAGGGTTACAGTGTGTGTTAGAGTGACAGAAATTATAAAAGTCGTATTTTATAACTAACTATAAATATATAAAACATAACACTTAACTCTGTATATGTGTATGTTAATTTATGTGTTTGAATATATATTTGAAAATTATATGTATATGTTTATGAGTATAAAAAAGAGCATGATGTTTGATACAAAATATTAAACAATTTTAGAATGAGTGTACCTGGGCAGAAGTAGGTCTTTCTTGAGGATTTTCTTTCAAACACTTTGTAATTAACTTCTCAACCATAGGCCATGGGGCACAGCCATATTCTTTAACTGGATCTAAAATATAAAGATGATCATTCCAGCACACTAAACAAGTCAAAAGTTATGTGCTTCCTATCAACATATATGAGTTCAAAAATGCAATGGAAACTCTGATCCATAATTCTAAGTTTGCTATGACATAGTTGGTTTTGTTAACTTCATTTTCAATAGAGCCGTCACAAAAGAGTTTCATCCTTATAATTCCACCAGTCAGGAGGTAGATGAAGGATGATCTGAAGTTCAATGTTAGTCTAAGCTACATAGCAAGATTAAGATCAGCCTGGGCTACATGAGATCATCTCACTACCACCAACCCTAAAACAAACAAATAAAAGATCTGCTGACTTTTTATGGAATAAAAAGAAATGCAAAAATCAAATGAATATAATAAAGACATTTTATTTGATATTTGCACGGAAACTTTGAAAACAGTTTTGCTCATATAATAAAAAGCTTCTGTGAAAACATCTTTATTACTCAAAGGGAGCAAGCATTTAGAGCCACATCTCTGCAGTTGGTTTGCATGCATTTAATATTTCCTCTAGAAATGCTACTCTTTAAGTGGGTGTACAATTGAGGCCAGGGCTTTTATACTGGAAAGCTAACAGGAACGAGAAGGAAGATGGCTAAGAGGCATTTGAGTTGGGTTTGGCAATAATCCATTTCCTTTTCCCAGAGTCTTTAAAGGTCTCTAAAGGGTGGTTGTTGCCATAGTGCCCACAGCAGCCCTGAGTGCATGCTCAGAAGCACATCTTGGGGGAGAAAGAAGTCTTAGAACTACAGAGTTCTATATTAGCAGATGAAGTAATAGTCAAGAACAGATGAAAGGTCATGAAATTCATTGGAGCCACGAGACACCCATTCAATATGAAGCTTCTCTCATTAAGTACTCATTTACCCATTTCCATTAATATTCATGGCAAAGGGTGTTATAAATTATTAAAAGCTTCTTCATGAATATGAATTACTTTGCTCAAAGCAAATGAAAACATCTCAGGCTCTGATGATACATTCCACAATTTTTATCAGAACTGCAAACAGAAGCCTGATTCTAATGGTACTCTTCCTTTCCCAAATGTAAAACTAAATCCAACACTTCCTTCGCATTTCGCTAAGCCTAAATTAGCTAGGTTTTTCATGTGATCTTTATTATTGTATCACAAAATTTAAGAAGATCTATGCATTTAGCCAAAGTCATCAAACTCCAAATGACCATGCTGACATTAAGAAAAGAACTGGTTTTTTGTAGATAAAAACAGAACTTACCTGGCAATTTCCCTTGTATGGCTAACTCATCAAACTCATTCGGGAACCTCAAACCCTCCATGATCCTACTCCCAGTTGTCCAAATATCGTGAAGTAGTAAGCCAAAAGAATAAACATCAGCCTGTTGGTTATAAATGACATTTCCCCTGGCAACTTCAGGTGCCCGGAACCCTGAAAGGAAACAGATACAGCAATAAATATAGCAAACATCAGGGCCCATATGTAGGCCAAGTGCTAAGAAAGAGGCCAAGGAAACAGATGGGGTCTAAGTCAGGCCATGTCATTGCTGCAGTAAGAAACCTGGAACAAGTCAGTGAGCAGTGAGCAAGCCTGTCTCAGGCACCATGCCACTGTGGATCTCAAAGAACAGATCTTTTGATCTTATTATTAAACCTTACAGTCCTACTATGATTAAAAGGTGATACTGAAAGATAATATTGGTAAACACTGAATAATAAATTATTAAGTAGAGACTAACTTGTAGGCAAAATGTATCTATTTTATTGGGTTCTTTTTTATTTCCATTCATTTATTTATTTACTTTACATCCCAATCACAGACCCCCCCCCCCCAGGATGGTTCTGATGCTAAGGTCCTGTTCTCCAAATGGTTCTTGATCTGTCAGTAAAGAAAGCCATAGGCCAATTTCTGGGTGGAAGGGACAGGCATGACTTCCAGGTCCCTGGAGGTAGGCACAGAGACACAAGGACAGAGAATTGAGAGAGGAGAACCAGGCAACCATGTGAGGTCTCGGAAGGAGCAGTGGGCTGTGACTGCTCCTATAGGTGGGTGGTCAGAGATGTTTAGCAGAGACTAAACTCAACTGACCAACTAAGTTAGGGTAGGTGAGAGGTATGGAGCTAAGTGTAATAATAAGGGGGCATTTTCCAGGTGGGAGATAGTAGCGCCCAGCAATTGTGCAGAGAAGGCAAGCTGGTGTGAAACAACTGTGTGTTTGTGTCTTTATCTGTGGATTCAAGGGAAGCTAGGTGAAGGCTGGTAGCACAGCCACTTCCTGGAGCAAAGGCAGGTAGATCAAAACTACACACAATATCCCTCCTCTCCCAGTACCCCCTTCATATAACTCCAACCCCATAACCCCTTCCCTTCTCCTCTGAAAAGGGAGTTCCCCACTCTGGGCACCAACCCACCCTAGTACATCAAGTCACTGTAGGGCTAGGCACATCCTCCCCCAATGAAGGCAGAAAAGGCAGCCCAGCTAGGGGAAAAGGATCCACAGGCAGACAGCAGAAACAGCAGAGACACCACTTGCTTCAGTTGTGGGGAGTTGGGGGTGACAGAGACATGAAGACCAAGCTGTATATCTGCCACATACACATTAACTACATGTGTGCAAGGGGCCTTGGTCCAACTCATGTATATTCCCTGGTCGGTAGTTTAGTCCTCAGGATCCCACAAGGGTCCAAGATTAGTTGACACTGTTGGTCCTCCCACAGAGTCCCTATACCTTCCAGTTCCCTCAATCCTTGCCCCAATTCTTCCACAGGATACTTGGAGCTCTGCCTAAGGTTTGGCTATGAGTCTCTGCATCTGTTTTGGTCACCTTCTGGATAGAGTCTCTCAGAGGACAATCATGATAGGCCCCTGTCTGCAGAGCATCCTTAATAATGTCAGGGATTGGTTCACGCCCATAGGATGGGTCTCAAGTTGGGCCAGCCATCGTTTGCTCACTCCCTCAGTCTCTGTCCCATCTTTGCCCCTGTATTTCTTGTAGGCAGGACAGACTTTGGTTTGAAGGTTCCATGTGTGGGTTCGTTTCCTTATCCTTCCACTGGGAGTCCTGCCTGGCTACAAACAGTCAGATATATAAAAATCTCACAGGAAAACAAAAAAGCCTTTAACAATTTTCTCTTTGTTTAGTGCAACTGTTACCAGCAAGGATCTTTAAACAGAAGAGGGGGACATTTTATAGACTTAACGTCACTAACTCATCTAAAACTCGAGTGGTTTCATTACTTCCAGAACTTAGGATTCATTCTACATAATGAAATAAAAACTACAGGTTTTTTTTTCTTAACACAAACAACAAACTGAAAAAAAAAATAGCTGAAGTCTAGGAACAGAGTATTTGCTCAGCTTGCAGAATGCAAGAGATGCTGGTTTTTATCTTTGTTACCACAAATCAATTAATTAAATAGGACAAATCAAAATCCTTTCAGGATTATGCCTGAAATTTGGTGTGTGTGTGGGGGGGGTTTGTGTGTGTGTGTATGTGTGTGTATGTGTGTGTATGTGTGTATGTGTGTGTCTCTGTGTGTGTATGTGTGTGTGTATGTGTGTATGTGTGTGTATGTGTGTGTATGTGTGTGTATGTGTGTGTATGTGTGTGTATGTGTGTATGTGTGTGTCTGTGTGTGTGTATGTGTGTGTATGTGTGTATGTGTGTGTATGTGTGTGTCTGTGTGTGTGTATGTGTTTGTGTATGTTTGTCTGTTTGTGTGTGTCTGTGTGTGTGTAAGTTAATATTGGATATTTTCTTTGAATGCCTTTCAATTGTTTTGTGGCCTAAGGCTTTCCACTCAGCATGCAGTTTCAGCTGGGTGGATCTCTCCAATGCTAGGGTTAGAGAAGAATCTTGTCACCACTCACTTCACTGTGGGTCCTGGGACTCCAGTCTTAGTTCTGTGCTTCTGCAGCAAGCACATAGACCCATTCCCTAACTGTTTGAAGTCTTTTAAAGAAGATTCAACCTTTTACTACATGAGGAAGATAAATAGCTTTCAATTTGTCAGGATAAAATGCATATGCCAAGATTGTTGATGGTAAAAAATATTAACAATCTAAATAAATGTAACTGTGGATAGAAAAGTGTTCAATAATTATCACTATGCAGCAAATTAAGATCAATTTTAAATGAAATTCTTTAGCAAAATAAAGAGAAAATGTGGGCTTTATTGTCAGGTGACCAGTTATCAAGTAAGTAGAAAATTAAATGAATTTTCTTGACTCCAACAATGGTGTTGTTATGATATGAATAGCCTCCTTCTAGGGAAGTGCATGTGAGTATAACGTGACAGCAGCAGGTTGTCTGAAACTTGATCTCAACACTTCTGTCTCTGAAAGAGAAGAAGAAGGAGAGGGGGGAGGAGGTAAAGAAGAAAAGGAGGAAGAGAAGAAGAAGAAGAAGAAGAAGAAGAAGAAGAAGAAGAAGAAGAAGAAGAAGAAGAAGAAGA
>JADRCD010241530.1:0-10770 GCA_019843815.1 Montemys delectorum
GTTGGTTGCTGTTTTGTATAATTAACAGTGTCTTTTGCCTTCCAGAAGCTTTGTAATTTTATGAGGTCCCAATTGTTAATCCTTGATCTTAGAGCATAAGCTATTGGTGTGCTGTTCAGGAAATTTCCCCCTGTGCCCATGTGCTCAAGGCTCTTCCTTACTTTCTTTTCTAAGGTAGAAAGCTCTCCCGTGCTCATAGATTAACAGGATTAATATAGTAAAGATGGCCATCTTTCCGAAAGCAATCTATATATTCAGTGCAATCCCCATCAAAATTACAACTCAATTTTCCACAGACTTGGAAAGAGCAATTTGCAAATTTATCTGGAATAACAAAAAACTTAGGATAGCAAAAACTATTCTCAACAATAAAAGAACCTCTGGTGGAATCACAATCCAGGACCTTAAGCTGTACTACAGATCATTTGTGATTAAAAAACAAAACAAAACAAAACAAAACAAAACAAAAACTGCATGATATTGGTACAGTGACAGGCAAGTGGATCAATGGAATAGAATTGAAGACCCAGAAATGAACCCACACACCTATGGTCACTTAATCTTTGACAAAGGAGCTAAAACAATCCAGTAGATAAAAGACAGCATTTTCAACAAATGTTGCTGGCTCAACTGGCAGTTAGCATGCAGAAGAATGCAAATCGATCCATTACTATCTCCTTGTTCAAAGCTCAAGTCCAAGTGGTTCAAGGACCTCCACATAAAGCCAGATACACATATTATTATTAACATGAATGGTTTTGTTTACTTGTTTTGTGTTCAAGTATGTGAACATTTTATAATGTATATGATGTTTATTTGAGATGATTTATAAATATTTAGGTTTCAGTCCTAAGATCAACACATAAAGATGAGAGCTAAGAAGTACCTTGAACAAACAAAAAAATATCCTATGTAAGAAAAGTTTGAAAATTTATATTTTCTGGGGCTTGAGAGATGACTGTTCTTCCAGAGGTCCTGAGTTCAATTCCCAGCAACCACATGGTGGCTCACAACCATCTGTAATGGGATCCGATAACCTCTTCTGGTGCGTCTGAAGATAGCTACAGTGTTACTATATAAATAAAAATAAATAAATAAATAGAATTCATGAAAAGAAAACTTATATTATCATTATTTTTATAGATCAATATTGAAGAGTTTGACACTACATGTTCTGAGAACAGAGGCTGCTCCTCCAACTTCACTGGCATTTATTTAATAAATAAATCAGAAAGAAATAATTTGCATATCTGAGGAAAATTCTTCAAGTATAATAGCAGAATTAATACTAAGTTTGTCATGCTATTTCTAAATTTTAATACAAATAATAGTTTTAGTGGGAAATTACTATTTTCTAGAATTTAAAGTGTGCTTTTATTTACCTGTTTGTGGCTACTTAAATTTTAAAAATAAATTTCTGTCAAATATCCTGCATTCAATATTTAATTTTTTTTCAAATCTTTTTTGTTATGTATATTTAGTGCTATGAGGTAAAACTAAGGAAACATATAAATACTAATTTGTATAATCAATACTAGGCATATTATATTAAGTTATTAAGAATATGGTTACATGCACCTAACCCTCAAGAGCCTAGATGCTGCAGAGAGTGGGGAGATCTGGTGGAGTAGGGAGTGGCAGGGTGGAGACATCCTCATGGAGATGGGGGGAGGAGGTATGGGATATAGAATAGTCAAAGAGTGGACCGAGAGGGGAATAAAATCTGGACTGTAAAAAAAAATAAGTAAATAAAAAGATTAAATAAAAAATAAAGAAGATGGTTACAATCTGCCTTCTGAATTCAGAAAATGAATTATTAATTTAGTTGGATTTTATTATTTTTGTAGTTTTACTCTAATTCTTCTCTCATTTTACCAAGGTTAATCAGAGTATTATATTTAGCAAGCATGCATCTTTAACAAGATATGTGTGTGCACAGGAATTTATATCAAACCAAATAACATATTTTGATGTTTGTGCAAAGTTGAACAATCCAGAACCAAATAATTAAAGTGAACTTCTTATGACTATCATAAAGAATAAATAGAAAGACCATCTAAAATGTCTAGATGTGTTCCACAAATGCCATAAGCACTGAGTATTCGTTATATGTTTGTAAAATCCAACATTAGAAAAAGTATCAAGAAACAGCTAAGAAAACTTTAGAGATAAAATTCTTGAAATGTAGGAAGATACTGTCTCTTAATAGTGAAAGTAAGATAGGCAGTGTGAATGACTATTGTCATAGTAACCATAACTAAGCAACCAGAAAAAGGATGTGAATGTCTTTGGATCTCATGGCTAAAATTTTATCCTGTGTTATTTCAAGACCTTGACATATTTACAGGTTCAAGGACATGACTGAAATTACACAATAATGCTTATCACTCACCCCAACATATGCTATCTATTAGAACTCCAGATAACTCTTGATTTATTGTGGTAATGTACTGCTTCAGGATTTGCATGAAGTGGTACTCAGAAACCTCTTTCAAGAAATTACAGAATATTCTCCATTAATTAAAACAGTAAACATCAAAAGGAAACTAACAACCTCTGAAACTGGTAAGTACTAGAACATTGAAGATTATGATTATGAGAATTTTTCAACTAAAGTAGGAACATAAAGAATCTGTTACTATGTTAAGTTTCTAGGGCTGCACATTTTATGCTTCCCAGTATAGAAACTACGTTTATCCTTCTCAATCTTCAGTAGACCCAAATATCCGACTGATAATGGTATTAATCATAGTTTTCATTCACGGGCCTGTTGCTTATCTAGTATTTACCTGGACTTTTGTTAAGCTGAAAAAGAAAGGAAAGAATCAGCATTGATCAAATAATGAAAATATAAAGGCAACAAAACACAGCTAGCACCCCCTCACAATAACAAAATCACCTAACTTCCACTTTTCATTTTATAATGTTTCAGTACATCACACAATCAAGTAGCTATAAAAAGGATTCAGATAGAGCGTAGATTATTGTACAGTGTTTTCCCAGGATGCATGAAACCCCAAATCAATTGTCCAGCATAACACACAAAATGACAAAGCATTTTAATAAGTATAAATTTATAAGTTTAAAGACATACTTTAATTGCATACTTGTATAATTGTTACCATTTTTTATAATAATCATATAAAAAGTGTCTTGTTTTGTTTTGTTTTGATTTGTTTTGATTTTTTCCCCTCTGTGGTACAGGAGAGTAAATCCAGGCCCTGGGGCTTAGTAGGTTACCACTGTCACTGATGGGCACCTGCAGTCCTGGAAATCACCCTTACAATCACACCAGAATGTATAGCAACTCATACTTTCCAGTGATATTATGAGAGGGTTCTATTTATCTATAGTTTCATAGAACTTTCGGTTCTGTAATTATTATCATTTGAGGAGGACAGGTAATAATATAGACAAGTTAAAATAACTTTCTAAAAATCCTCCATCTGAGAAAGTGTTAGAAATGTGACCGTGTGGTAGTGCAAGTAAGACATTTCCCCACGGGTTCGTGTATTGGAACACTTGAGTCTCAGCTGCTGGCACTGTTTGGGAAACTTTTAGAACCTGTGGGAGATGTGGATTTACAGAAGAAAGTAATTCCCTGGAACACACTTTAAGCATGAATAGCCTTGCTCCATTTCTACCCTATTCTCTATACTGTTCAAACGTTCCTTTCTGCTCACCTGCTTCCATGTCTTCCCTGACCATAATCGACTGTTCTTCTGGAATTGCAAGCAGAAGAAAACTATTCCTTCCATATATTCCTTTTGGCCGTGCTTTTTATTTTTTATCACAGTAACAAAAAGTAACTAAAATAGATAATAACTCAGGGATGCTGAGCATAAAGATCACCAGAATTAGATAGTTCAAAGGCTTACAGAATCGAGCAGAGATCACTGTGCTGACTCACTGTCCTGTGATCCTTTGTGTGTCATCTACAGCCACAAAGGAGTATTTGACTTTTGAAGCTGAGCAGGAGCCTACAGAACACTTATTCCTTACCTTTTATTTTGTACAAGTAACTGAAATATCAATGTACTACAAATAGATCTCCCAAACCAGACCTTATGGAAATAATAGCATATATATGTTGTGTAAGGTAAATAGTTAGGGAAAAACCCATGACCTGAAAAAGGATGAAAAAGAGTTAAAAAAAATAGAGAGATAGGTATTTTTTTTTATTTTCTGTGTGTATATAGCCTTACAAAAATATCAAACAGTAAAAATTGCCTAAAATAATAAACTGATTCTAAGTCATTCAGATTTAAAATTTAATCAAAGTTCTTATTACTGTTTTCAGGCCAAGAAAATATATTATATGGAAGGAATAATCACTGTTATCCTCTGTAGCCTCATCCAGGTATTAATACTCAATTTAATATAAACTCTTGTTGAATATGGAGCAACTTCCTTTTAATGTTCATCTTTGCTACTCTACTATGCAGGTAGTATTGTTACATTTTTAACTGATAATTTCATACGTGAAATTTATTTTTAAATATGGTAATGTATTTTGGTCAAATCTATACCATTCTCTCCCATCTAGTCCCTCCTCTATCTTCCCACGACTTTCTCCCAATTTCATGTGCTCTCTTGTTGTATTTATCCTGCTTGTCTCCATTTAATCCTTACTTTATGGGCATACGTACAAGACTATTTGAGCATAGTAGCTTTTCTAGGATTGCTTCCCTGAAGAAAACTTACTCTTCCTCTCTGGCTCCTACCGCTTACTAGCAGCTTCTCAACCAGGGATCATATTTTATAGACTTGTCTCGCATTCATGCTTGACTCTGAGGTGGCTGGATCTTCGGCAGGTCTTATACCTGCAGTCACAGCTGCTATGAGGTAATGGGCTCAATAGCTCTTTAGCATCTAGCAAATAGTGTTAAAATTCAGTCACCCATTAGAACTGGCTTTCTCTTCCTGTTTTTGTTTTCTCTTCCTTAATGATCTCTGAGCTTTGACTGAGGAGATGTATATAGATGTCTAGTTTAGAGCAGAGAAATCCATGATCTCTGATTCTCTGCAAGCTAACAGTCCTGGCACTAATCATCATGTACCACAAGAAGAGAAGCTTCTCTGAGGATGAGAGTTTATGCCCCTATCCACCAGGAAGACAGGGCATCCAATGAAGGAGGTGGGGCATCCCACAGTCACAACTCTGACCCATAATTATTCCTGTCTGAAAGAATTACAGGGATGGAAATGGAGAGAAGCCTGAGGAAAGGAAGATCCAGCGACAGGCCCAAAGTGGGATCCAGCTCAAGGGAAGGTCCCAAAGCCTGACTCTACTACTAAGGCTATGGAGCCTTCACAAAAAATTGACCTAGCATGACAGCAGTTCAGGAGACCAAGAAGCAACTGAAAGAGTCAGATGCAGAGATTTGCATCCAACCAATGGACAGAAGCTGCTGACCCCTATTGCTGAATTAAGGAAGACTGAAAGAAGCTGAGGAGAAGGGCCATCCTGTAGGAGGACCAGCAGTCTCAATCTGGACCCCCGAGATCTCTCAAACACTGGACCACCAACCAGGCAGCGTACACCAGCTGATATGAGGCCCACAGCACATGTACAGCAGAGGACTGCCAGGTGTGTGTTCATCCAGAGATGATGCACCTAACTCTCAAGAGACTGGAGGCACTAAGGAGTTTAGAGATTAAGTTGGGGTAACGGGTAGGGTATGGAATGTGGAACAGTCAGAGGGTGGATGGGGGAAGGGAATAAAATATGGAGTGTAAAAACATAAATTAATTAATTAAAAAAGGAAAACAAGAAAATCCAAAATAAAAAAAAAAAAATTTAAGGGATAGTTTTTTAAAAAGTAGATCTGAGTTCCTCTTTGGGGTGGATGGCCTAACCAGTTAATAAGCCCCTCTTATGGAGAAGGTTTTAAATCCAATTAGAAAAAGGTTGGTTTCTCCCATAATATTCTATACTAAATTTGAGTCAGTGTGCATATCTTGCTTGGAACACATTATTGTAGCCTTTAGGGTTCACATTCATGTGATATAATTATTGAATACATCTTTTCATTGGTGGCATAAACAAAACCTCATGGCATTGTAACAACTAGCCAGTAGGGACAAAGTTTCTAAATCAGTACCAGTTTGATTTCTTCATGTCCTATCACATTCTGGAGTGTAATACAGACCAACAGTGATATCCTATAATGTTTGAGGGGGCTCACCTATGGTATCCCACTGACCAACAACTTAAAAATACATAATCCATACCTGGCTTTGGGATTTTTATATGATAACCTATGATATCTGAAGAGGCATTGTATGCTGTCATAGGGTAACCTCATTTAAAATCCCTCTGTATGTAAATATTTTAAGAAGTATCCACACTAGTAAGTATCCAGATGATATTTTCAAAGGTCTTTACTGTCAGTTATTCCACTCCATAGACCCACCTCTACCCTGCCTTCCCATCTCAATCCATTTAAGCATTCCTGATGCATTTTCCCTTTCAGCCCATTATGCTACCTGTGTCCTACTCTTTGAGGGTGGTTCTCAATTCATTTTCTTAAATTAATTATCTTATTTATTTATTTACATTCCAAATGTTGGCCCCCTATTCTTATCTGTAAATGGCTCCTCCATGGCTTCTTGATAGTGAGCTGCTTGATTAATTCTTTCATTCTCACTCTGTGCATATAGCTCACAATTGGAAAGTTCTGTAGTGTTTTTACACTTCTAGAAAACCAAGGATAAACTCTCCATCTCTCCTTAAAAAATTATATTTCTGTGCAGACTAAATATAAAAATGTTCCTAGGAAAGCTTCATGTAAGTCTTTGTGAGTCTACTAAAATTTTCATGGCTGCTTTCAAGCTAAACCACTTGTTCTTCATTGGAAAAAGAAAATGCCTTTTGATATGCCTCCCAAGTAAATATTTGATTTTTTTCTAGGAAATGGCATAAAAAACAGTAAAACAATAGATATTAGTTTACTTAAGTTCAAATTAATTAAAACTCATTGTCAGTTTCATTTTGTAGCATTTAATACGTATACATATTTTAACCTAGATCAGGGAATCCAAATTTGAAGATTTACACAGACCACCTTTTGACTATGAGGAAATTTTATATTTTCTGAGTTAAGAGTGATTTTTGGAAACATTTTCAAAATACACTTAAAATACTATTTCCTCCATTATAATTATCTTGCAATAATATTTACTTTTGATAGTATACTGTAGTGCCATACTTTACCCCTTCCCTTTCCTCCCACAAACTCCTCCCATATACTCTTTTGCTTTTATACTCTTCTATCCTGTGATTCTGTGCAGATTCTATAGCAACTAGTTATCCACTGTTGTTCTGTATGCAGATAAGAATGCAAAGGATTTTTATGCCGTTCCCTTAAGGATGCAATTGAATTAAGAGACAAGTTTAGCCTTTATTGACTAGGATTTAATGTGTAAATTATACTCAATATATTCTAGTAGAAAATGATCAATATTCTATCCAAATGAGGGTTGACAGTATATGTCAAAATGATTTTTGTCAAGTGGATTTTTCAGACTACGATGTAAGGATGGATCAGAATAGAATACACTGTTGTCCTTGGGAATGTGGTTAAATCAACTCAAAGATTTTAACTTATCTTCTCCAGACCACACTAAAATAGGACAAGTCATTAAAATAAAGTTTGTCAAAGATGGAGATAAAAGTGGGGGAGAGATACAAATGGAGTGTGTAGAACAGAGTGGGGAGGATAGTCTAGAGCTTGCTTTAGGAAATATTTACCTGGGGTTAAGTGATGCCATGTTTGCATTATCCCATGCTCTGAGTATAGATGCATGGCTAACCAACTAACATTGGAAGGAATAAGTGCTGCCAAAGTCAACATGTGTTAAAGTTAATGCAAAGGGACAGACTTTTCAATGGCCAAGCATGTGAGATGAGGTGATATTTTAATTTCTCCTTTAAAAACAATTTAATATTTGAGCACTATTTCTGAATTAGTTGTTTCCTAAAGGCTTTAAAATCTTTCTTCTCTTCATTCTGTTACCGACTTCTGTGTTCTAAAATCCATAAACACCCTTCTCTACCTATTACCTGTTGAAAGTCTCAGCTAACACCACATACATTTGCTTTTCTCCATGTGCAGCTAGCCACATTTCAAGTACAAAATGTCTGAGCAGTATTCATGAAACATTGTGACAACTGTGAGTATATTGTTTTTTTCCTTTCACCTAGTAATAGTCTAGATGTTAATATTCATCAGTTTTACACTATTGAATTCATTGCCAAGTTATTTGAAATAGCTCATAAGAACCATTAAGCCTCCATCAATGCCATTTTCTGAAGGCTTGAGTTCATTACATGAACTGCCAATAATTTTCCCATTGTTTATTTTGTTATATTGGTTTGATTTTTTTTCATTGTGGATAGGAACCACCCAAACCAAAACTGTTCCTCACTCTTCCCCAGTGTGTGAACATGCTGCTAAATAATCCTTACGGCCCTTTCTGGTATTCTCTTGGCATACATAGCAGGACATTTTTTTGCTTTTCTTAGTTCCCTTATGTACTAAATACCTGCAACTATAGTGATGACATTTGAAGTCTTTCTGAGAAGGAAAAATACTAAGCATTATGACACAAATTCCCATTACAAGAGATGGAGTAGCCAAATAGAAAGTTTTCTACTCTCCCAGGTGTCTACAAATCAGATATATTGACTCTGTGGTACATCTGTAGGAGCAGTAGCAATAGCAGGAATAATGGTGAATCAAATAATGTCTAATACTAGAGATCTTGGCAAAAACACGTATGGTGTTTGTGCCCAGTAGAATGTCTGTTGCCTCACACACAAGCCTGAGTGATAAATATAAGCAGTTTGGCTTTCTCTCTGGGATAGCTCGTAGAGGAATGAGGGATCACCCCAGCTTTTACTCTTCCTTTCCTATTTGTGTATACATTTATTTATTTACTTGTTTGTTTGTTTGTTGCTTTAAGACAGGCTTCCTCTATACTGCCTTGACTGCCCTAGAACTCACTATGTACAACAGGCTGTTCTCAAATTCAGAGGTTTGCCTCTGCCTCCCAAGTGATGGGAGGTCTATACCACTATGTTATGTTTCTTTCTTTTTTAGTGATGATATATATGAGGGTATTCCTCCTTCCAGAGAAATTTCCTAATGTCATCTTGCCACTCATGTATATTTTGTTCTTTAAATTGTGCCTTCTCAATAGTTTTTTAACTTTGTGAATTTCAAATCATGCACCCAATCCATTCATCTCTCCACCCCTCCATCTTTGTTCTTTACAAGCAGCCTCGAAAAGAAAACAAAAACAAAAGCAACAGGAGGAAGAATAAAAATAATACTAAAATAAAATTTTAAAAATCTCTTTGTCAAAACTAAGATATGTCACATAATGTATCCTTTTGCCCAAAGAGCTTTACTTGGAAATGTTCATTGCAATGAATCATAGATGTGATTTGAGGCCTCTGGCTTCTGCTAAACTATCTGTACTGGATTCTCTCAAATATCCTATTATTGCCCAGTGTTACAGAGATCCTTCAGCTTTGGTTCTGCAGGACCAGCCCTTTCCTGCACTCCAGTAGTTAATAGATAGAGTATACATCAGGTTAGGCCAACTGGATTTGGGCCTGGAGGGTGGATGTGTCACCAGCAGACCAGTTTTCCCACATTGCTCTGGTGAGACAGGGACAGCTCTCCTCCTGTGGCAGATGGCAAGATGTAGGACTGTTTCTTCTGTGTTCATGCCAACAGGGCCAGCTCTCATACCCTCAAGTGATATTGGTCACCCATGTTGTGCTGCCATGTAGCTCAAAACAATAGAAATATAAAATACTTCTGAAACAGAAATTTCATGCATTGTATTCATACTGTTAATATTGTAAGGACTCTTGATGTGAGATTCATTTTTTTCTAGTTTAAAAAGAACAATAGGAAATTGCTACAAAAACAGTCCTGTACAACTTGTTTTCATTGTATGTCAAACTCTATACCTCCTGCAAACAATGTCATACTTCTATAATCCACAAGTAATCAGCATTCTGCAGGGTTTCTAAAAGTTTAGTTATATTTATGCAGTCAATATTCGTAACAGTGTGCTATCTTATCCTTCTGCAATTAGATTACTTCATGTCTTATAACGTCCTCATGGCTCAGGGTGCTGCTGACCAGAACAAGATGTTCTTTGCCTTGAAGACTTTACAATCTTGTATGGGTGTCTCTCTGTGTGTGTGTGTGTGTGTGTGTGTGTGTGTGTGTGTGTGCATGTGTGTGTCAGTGTCCATGTGTTTGTGTCTACATCTCTATGTATTAGTATATTCATATATTCAAAGATATATCATATTTTCTATTCATCTATTGATAGGAATAGTTATATATTGAATATCCTCTTATGTTTCTTTTTGTAGTTTTGGGGGTGGTAATACCAATATTAACTATAACTATTGGCTTGTAACACCTTATATGTTTATCTATTTTTGTTGTCATTGAAGTACTCACTGCAAGAGAGCATACATGAATTGTCCTTTATTGTTTCCAGAAGAATTAAAGAAATTGGCAATTATTCTTTAAATACATGATAGAATTCCAAAGTGAAAACATCTTAACCTAGACTTTTGCAAGCTAGAATCTGACTAGTCATTAAAGGAGGGAGATACATAAATACAACCATTTCAGTCTGTATACCTATAGTATGGTAGTGTCAGGCCTTGGTACCCCCTTGAGAGATGGAACACGAGTTGGGTCAGTCATTGGTTATCCCTTCATTCAGTTTTTTTGC
>JADRCD010241532.1:0-10765 GCA_019843815.1 Montemys delectorum
GTTGGTTGCTGTTTTGTATAATTAACAGTGTCTTTTGCCTTCCAGAAACTTTGTAATTTTATGAGGTCCCAATTGTTAATCCTTGATCTTAGAGCATAAGCTATTGGTGTGCTGTTCAGGAAATTTCCCCCTGTGCCCATGTGCTCAAGGCTCTTCCTTACTTTCTTTTCTAAGGTAGAAAGCTCTCCCGTGCTCATAGATTAACAGGATTAATATAGTAAAGATGGCCATCTTTCCGAAAGCAATCTATATATTCAGTGCAATCCCCATCAAAATTACAACTCAATTTTCCACAGACTTGGAAAGAGCAATTTGCAAATTTATCTGGAATAACAAAAAACTTAGGATAGCAAAAACTATTCTCAACAATAAAAGAACCTCTGGTGGAATCACAATCCAGGACCTTAAGCTGTACTACAGATCATTTGTGATTAAAAAACAAAACAAAACAAAACAAAACAAAACAAAAACTGCATGGTATTGGTACAGTGACAGGCAAGTGGATCAATGGAATAGAATTGAAGACCCAGAAATGAACCCACACACCTATGGTCACTTAATCTTTGACAAAGGAGCTAAAACAATCCAGTAGATAAAAGACAGCATTTTCAACAAATGTTGCTGGCTCAACTGGCAGTTAGCATGCAGAAGAATGCAAATCGATCCATTACTATCTCCTTGTTCAAAGCTCAAGTCCAAGTGGTTCAAGGACCTCCACATAAAGCCAGATACACATATTATTATTAACATGAATGGTTTTGTTTACTTGTTTTGTGTTCAAGTATGTGAACATTTTATAATGTATATGATGTTTATTTGAGATGATTTATAAATATTTAGGTTTCAGTCCTAAGATCAACACATAAAGATGAGAGCTAAGAAGTACCTTGAACAAACAAAAAAATATCCTATGTAAGAAAAGTTTGAAAATTTATATTTTCTGGGGCTTGAGAGATGACTGTTCTTCCAGAGGTCCTGAGTTCAATTCCCAGCAACCACATGGTGGCTCACAACCATCTGTAATGGGATCCGATAACCTCTTCTGGTGCGTCTGAAGATAGCTACAGTGTTACTATATAAATAAAAATAAATAAATAAATAGAATTCATGAAAAGAAAACTTATATTATCATTATTTTTATAGATCAATATTGAAGAGTTTGACACTACATGTTCTGAGAACAGAGGCTGCTCCTCCAACTTCACTGGCATTTATTTAATAAATAAATCAGAAAGAAATAATTTGCATATCTGAGGAAAATTCTTCAAGTATAATAGCAGAATTAATACTAAGTTTGTCATGCTATTTCTAAATTTTAATACAAATAATAGTTTTAGTGGGAAATTACTATTTTCTAGAATTTAAAGTGTGGTTTTATTTACCTGTTTGTGGCTGCTTAAATTTTAAAAATAAATTTCTGTCAAATATCCTGCATTCAATATTTAATTTTTTTCAAATCTTTTTTGTTATGTATATTTAGTGCTATGAGGTAAAACTAAGGAAACATATAAATACTAATTTGTATAATCAATACTAGGCATATTATATTAAGTTATTAAGAATATGGTTACATGCACCTAACCCTCAAGAGCCTAGATGCTGCAGAGAGTGGGGAGATCTGGTGGAGTAGGGAGTGGCAGGGTGGAGACATCCTCATGGAGATGGGGGGAGGAGGTATGGGATATAGAATAGTCAAAGAGTGGACCGAGAGGGGAATAAAATCTGGACTGTAAAAAAAAATAAGTAAATAAAAAGATTAAATAAAAAATAAAGAAGATGGTTACAATATGCCTTCTGAATTCAGAGAATGAATTATTAATTTAGTTGGATTTTATTATTTTTGTAGTTTTACTCTAATTCTTCTCTCATTTTACCAAGGTTAATCAGAGTATTATATTTAGCAAGCATGCATCTTTAACAAGATATGTGTGTGCACAGGAATTTATATCAAACCAAATAACATATTTTGATGTTTGTGCAAAGTTGAACAATCCAGAACCAAATAATTAAAGTGAACTTCTTATGACTATCATAAAGAATAAATAGAAAGACCATCTAAAATGTCTAGATGTGTTCCACAAATGCCATAAGCACTGAGTATTCGTTATATGTTTGTAAAATCCAACATTAGAAAAAGTATCAAGAAACAGCTAAGAAAACTTTAGAGATAAAATTCTTGAAATGTAGGAAGATACTGTCTCTTAATAGTGAAAGTAAGATAGGCAGTGTGAATGACTATTGTCATAGTAACCATAACTAAGCAACCAGAAAAAGGATGTGAATGTCTTTGGATCTCATGGCTAAAATTTTATCCTGTGTTATTTCAAGACCTTGACATATTTACAGGTTCAAGGACATGACTGAAATTACACAATAATGCTTATCACTCACCCCGACATATGCTATCTATTAGAACTCCAGATAACTCTTGATTTATTGTGGTAATGTACTGCTTCAGGATTTGCATGAAGTGGTACTCAGAAACCTCTTTCAAGAAATTACAGAATATTCTCCATTAATTAAAACAGTAAACATCAAAAGGAAACTAACAACCTCTGAAACTGGTAAGTACTAGAACATTGAAGATTATGATTATGAGAATTTTTCAACTAAAGTAGGAACATAAAGAATCTGTTACTATGTTAAGTTTCTAGGGCTGCACATTTTATGCTTCCCAGTATAGAAACTACGTTTATTCTTCTCAATCTTCAGTAGACCCAAATATCCGACTGATAATGGTATTAATCATAGTTTTCATTCACGGGCCTGTTGCTTATCTAGTATTTACCTGGACTTTTGTAAGCTGAAAAAGAAAGGAAAGAATCAGCATTGATCAAATAATGAAAATATAAAGGCAACAAAACACAGCTAGCACCCCCTCACAATAACAAAATCACCTAACTTCCACTTTTCATTTTATAATGTTTCAGTACATCACACAATCAAGTAGCTATAAAAAGGATTCAGATAGAGCGTAGATTATTGTACAGTGTTTGCCCAGGATGCATGAAACCCCAAATCAATTGTCCAGCATAACACACAAAATGACAAAGCATTTTAATAAGTATAAATTTATAAGTTTAAAGACATACTTTAATTGCATACTTGTATAATTGTTACCATTTTTTATAATAATCATATAAAAAGTGTCTTGTTTTGTTTTGTTTTGATTTGTTTTGATTTTTTCCCCTCTGTGGTACAGGAGAGTAAATCCAGGCCCTGGGGCTTAGTAGGTTACCACTGTCACTGATGGGCACCTGCAGTCCTGGAAATCACCCTTACAATCACACCAGACTGTATAGCAACTCATACTTTCCAGTGATATTATGAGAGGGTTCTATTTATCTATAGTTTCATAGAACTTTCGGTTCTGTAATTATTATCATTTGAGGAGGACAGGTAATAATATAGACAAGTTAAAATAACTTTCTAAAAATCCTCCATCTGAGAAAGTGTTAGAAATGTGACCGTGTGGTAGTGCAAGTAAGACATTTCCCCACGGGTTCGTGTATTGGAACACTTGAGTCTCAGCTGCTGGCACTGTTTGGGAAACTTTTAGAACCTGTGGGAGATGTGGATTTACAGAAGAAAGTAATTCCCTGGAGCACACTTTAAGCATGAATAGCCTTGCTCCATTTCTACCCTATTCTCTATACTGTTCAAACGTTCCTTTCTGCTCACCTGCTTCCATGTCTTCCCTGACCATAATCGACTGTTCTTCTGGAATTGCAAGCAGAAGAAAACTATTCCTTCCATATATTCCTTTTGGCTGTGCTTTTTATTTTTTATCACAGTAACAAAAAGTAACTAAAATAGCTAATAACTCAGGGATGCTGAGCATAAAGATCACCAGAATTAGATAGTTCAAAGGCTTACAGAATCGAGCAGAGATCACTGTGCTGACTCACTGTCCTGTGATCCTTTGTGTGTCATCTTCAGCCACAAAGGAGTATTTGACTTTTGAAGCTGAGCAGGAGCCTACAGAACACTTATTCCTTACCTTTTATTTTGTACAAGTAACTGAAATATCAATGTACTACAAATAGATCTCCCAAACCAGACCTTATGGAAATAATAGCATATATATGTTGTGTAAGGTAAATAGTTAGGGAAAAACCCATGACCTGAAAAAGGATGAAAAAGAGTTAAAAAAAATAGAGAGATAGGTATTTTTTTTTATTTTCTGTGTGTATATAGCCTTACAAAAATATCAAACAGTAAAAATTGCCTAAAATAATAAACTGATTCTAAGTCATTCAGATTTAAAATTTAATCAAAGTTCTTATTACTGTTTTCAGGCCAAGAAAATATATTATATGGAAGGAATAATCACTGTTATCCTCTGTAGCCTCATCCAGGTATTAATACTCAATTTAATATAAACTCTTGTTGAATATGGAGCAACTTCCTTTTAATGTTCATCTTTGCTACTCTACTATGCAGGTAGTATTGTTACATTTTTAACTGATAATTTCATACGTGAAATTTATTTTTAAATATGGTAATGTATTTTGGTCAAATCTATACCATTCTCTCCCATCTAGTCCCTCCTCTATCTTCCCATGACTTTCTCCCAATTTCATGTGCTCTCTTGTTGTATTTATCCTGCTTGTCTCCATTTAATCCTTACTTTATGGGCATACGTACAAGACTATTTGAGCATAGTAGCTTTTCTAGGATTGCTTCCCTGAAGAAAACTTACTCTTCCTCTCTGGCTCCTACCGCTTACTAGCAGCTTCTCAACCAGGGATCATATTTTATAGACTTGTCTCGCATTCATGCTTGACTCTGAGGTGGCTGGATCTTCGGCAGGTCTTATACCTGCCGTCACAGCTGCTATGAGGTAATGGGCTCAATAGCTCTTTAGCATCTAGCAAATAGTGTTAAAATTCAGTCACCCATTAGAACTGGCTTTCTCTTCCTGTTTTTGTTTTCTCTTCCTTAATGATCTCTGAGCTTTGACTGAGGAGATGTATATAGATGTCTAGTTTAGAGCAGAGAAATCCATGATCTCTGATTCTCTGCAAGCTAACAGTCCTGGCACTAATCATCATGTACCACAAGAAGAGAAGCTTCTCTGAGGATGAGAGTTTATACCCTTATCCACCAGGAAGACAGGGCATCCAATGAAGGAGGTGGGGCATCCCACAGTCACAACTCTGACCCATAATTATTCCTGTCTGAAAGAATTACAGGGATGGAAATGGAGAGAAGCCTGAGGAAAGGAAGATCCAGCGACAGGCCCAAAGTGGGATCCAGCTCAAGGGAAGGTCCCAAAGCCTGACTCTACTACTAAGGCTATGGAGCCTTCACAAAAAATTGACCTAGCATGACAGCAGTTCAGGAGACCAAGAAGCAACTGAAAGAGTCAGATGCAGAGATTTGCATCCAACCAATGGACAGAAGCTGCTGACCCCTATTGCTGAATTAAGGAAGACTGAAAGAAGCTGAGGAGAAGGGCCATCCTGTAGGAGGACCAGCAGTCTCAATCTGGACCCCCGAGATCTCTCAAACACTGGACCACCAACCAGGCAGCGTACACCAGCTGATATGAGGCCCACAGCACATGTACAGCAGAGGACTGCCAGGTGTGTGTTCATCCAGAGATGATGCACCTAACTCTCAAGAGACTGGAGGCACTAAGGAGTTTAGAGATTAAGTTGGGGTAACAGGTAGGGTATGGAATGTGGAACAGTCAGAGGGTAGATGGGGGAAGGGAATAAAATATGGAGTGTAAAAACATAAATTAATTAATTAAAAAAGGAAAACAAGAAAATCCAAAATAAAAAAAAAAATTTAAGGGATAGTTTTTTAAAAAGTAGATCTGAGTTCCTCTCTGGAGTGGATGGCCTAACCAGTTAATAAGCCCCTCTTATGGAGAAGGTTTTAAATCCAATTAGAAAATAGTTGGTTTCTCCCATAATATTCTATACTAAATTTGAATCAGTGTGCATATCTTGCTTGGAACACATTATTGTAGCCTTTAGGGTTCACATTCATGTGATATAATTATTGAATACATCTTTTCATTGGTGGCATAAACAAAACCTCATGGCATTGTAACAACTAACCAGTAGGGACAAAGTTTCTAAATCAGTACCAGTTTGATTTCTTCATGTCCTATCACATTCTGGAGTATAATACAGACCAACAGTGATATCCTATAATGTTTGAGGGGGCTCACCTATGGTATCCCACTGACCAACAACTTAAAAATACATAATCCACACCTGGCTTTGGGATTTTTATATGATAACCTATGATATCTGAAGAGGCATTGTATGCTGTCATAGGGTAACCTCATTTAAAATCCCTCTGTATGTAAATATTTTAAGAAGTATCCACACTAGTAAGTATCCAAATGATATTTTCAAAGTCTTTACTGTCAGTTATTGTACTCCATAGACCCACCTCTACCCTGCCTTCCCATCTCAATCCATTTAAGCATTCCTGATGCATTTTCCCTTTCAGCCCATCATGCTACCTGTGTCCTACTCTTTGAGGGTGGTTCTCAATTCATTTTCTTAAATTAATTATCTTATTTATTTATTTACATTCTAAATGTTGGCCCCCTATTCTTATCTGTAAATGACTCCTCCATGGCTTCTTGATAGTGAGCTGCTTGATTAATTCTTTCATTCTCACTCTGTGCATATAGCTCACAATTGGAAAGTTCTGTAGTATCTTTATAACTTCTAGAAAACCAAGGATAAACTCTCCATCTCTCCTTAAAAAATAATATTTCTGTGCAGACTAAATATAAAAATGTTCCTAGGAAAGCTTCATGTAAGTCTTTGTGAGTCTACTAAAATTTTCATGGCTCCTTTCGAGCTAAACCACTTGTTCTTCATTGGAAAAAGAAAATGCCTTTTGATATGCCTCCCAAGTAAATATTTGATTTTTTTCTAGGAAACAGCATAAAAACAGTAAAACAATAGATATTAGTTTACTTAAGTTCAAATTAATTAAAACTCATTGTCAGTTTCATTTTGTAGCATTTAATACGTATGCATATTTTAACCTAGATCAGGGAATCCAAATTGAAGATTTACACAGACCACCTTTTGACTATGAGGAAATTTTATGTTTTCTGAGTTAAGAGTGATTTTTGGAAACATTTTCAAAATACACTTAAAATACTATTTCCTCCATTATAATTATCTTGCAATAATATTTACTTTTGATAGTATACTGTAGTGCCATACTTTACCCCTTCCCTTTCCTCCCACAAACTCCTCCCATATACTCTTTTGCTTTTATACTCTTCTATCCTGTGATTCTGTGCAGATTCTATAGCAACTAGTTATCCACTGTTGTTCTGTATGCAGATAAGAATGCAAAGGATTTTTATGCCGTTCCCTTAAGGATGCAATTGAATTAAGAGACAAGTTTAGCCTTTATTGACTAGGATTTAATGTGTAAATTATACTCAATATATTCTAGTAGAAAATGATCAATATTCTATCCAAATGAGGGTTGACAGTATATGTCAAAATGATTTTTGTCAAATGGATTTTTCAGACTACGATGTAAGGATGGATCAGAATAGAATACACTGTTGTCCTTGGGAATGTGATTAAATCAACTCAAAGATTTTAACTTATCTTCTCCAGACCACACTAAAATAGGACAAGTCATTAAAATAAAGTTTGTCAAAGATGGAGATAAAAGTGGGGGAGAGATACAAATGGAGTGAGTAGAACAGAGTGGGGAGGATAGTCTAGAGCTTCCTTTAGGAAATATTTACCTGGGGTTAAATGATGCCATGTTTGCATTATCCCATGCTCTGAGTATAGATGCATGGCTAACCAACTAACATTGGAAGGAATAAGTGCTGCCAAAGTCAACATGTGTTTAAAGTTAATGCAAAGGGACAGATTTTTCAATGGCCAAGCATGTGAGATGAGGTGATATTTTAATTTCTCCTTTAAAAACAATTTAATATTTGAGCACTATTTCTGAATTAGTTGTTTCCTAAAGGCTTTAAAATCTTTCTTCTCTTCATTCTGTTACCGACTTCTGTGTTCTAAAATCCATAAACACCCTTCTCTACCTATTACCTGTTGAAAGTCTCAGCTAACACCACATACATTTGCTTTTCTCCATGTGCAGCTAGCCACATTTCAAGTACAAAATGTCTGAGCAGTATTCATGAAACATTGTGACAACTGTGAGTATATTGTTTTTTTCCTTTCAACTAGTAATAGTCTAGATGTTAATATTCATCAGTTTTACACTATTGAATTCATTGCCAAGTTATTTGAAATAGCTCATAAGAACCATTAAGCCTCCATCAATGCCATTTTCTGAAGGCTTGAGTTCATTACATGAACTGCCAATAATTTTCCCATTGTTTATTTTGTTATATTGGTTTGATTTTTTTTCATTGTGGATAGGAACCACCCAAACCAAAACTGTCCCTCATTCTTCCCCAGTGTGTGAACATGCTGCTAAATAATCCTTACGGCCCTTTCTGGTATTCTCTTGGCATACATAGCAGGACATTTTTTTGCTTTTCTTAGTTCCCTTATGTACTAAATACCTGCAACTATAGTGATGACATTTGAAGTCTTTCTGAGAAGGAAAAACACTAAGCATTATGACACAAATTCCCATTACAAGAGATGGAGTAGCCAAATAGAAAGTTTTCTACTCTCCCAGGTGTCTACAAATCAGATATATTGACTCTGTGGTACATCTGTAGGAGCAGTGGCAATAGCAGGAATAATGGTGAATCAAATAATGTCTAATACTAGAGATCTTGGCAAAAACACGTATGGTGTTTGTGCCCAGTAGAATGTCTGTTGCCTCACACACAAGCCTGAGTGATAAATATAAGCAGTTTGGCTTTCTCTCTGGGATAGCTCGTAGAGGAATGAGGGATCACCCCAGCTTTTACTCTTCCTTTCCTATTTGTGTATACATTTATTTATTTACTTGTTTGTTTGTTTGTTGCTTTAAGACAGGCTTCCTCTGTACTGCCTTGACTGCCCTAGAACTCACTATGTACAACAGGCTGTTCTCAAATTCAGAGGTTTGCCTCTGCCTCCCAAGTGATGGGAGGTCTATACCACTATGTTATGTTTCTTTCTTTTTTAGTGATGATATATATGAGGGTATTCCTCCTTCCAGAGAAATTTCCTAATGTCATCTTGCCACTCGTGTATATTTTGTTCTTTAAATTGTGCCTTCTCAATAGTTTTTTAACTTTGTGAATTTCAAATCATGCACCCAATCCATTCATCTCTCCACCCCTCCATCGTTGTTCTTTACAAGCAGCCTCGAAAAGAAAACAAAAACAAAAGCAACAGGAGGAAGAATAAAAATAATACTAAAATAAAATTTTAAAAATCTCTTTGTCAAAACTAAGATATGTCACATAATGTATCCTTTTGCCCAAAGAGCTTTACTTGGAAATGTTCATTGCAATGAATCATAGATGTGATTTGAGGCCTCTGGCTTCTGCTAAACTATCTGTACTGGATTCTCTCAAATATCCTATTATTGCCCAGTGTTACAGAGATCCTCCAGCTTTGGTTCTGCAGGACCAGCCCTTTCCTGCACTCCAGTAGTTAATAGATAGAGTATACATCAGGTTAGGCCAACTGGATTTGGGCCTGGAGGGTGGATGTGTCACCAGCAGACCAGTTTTCCCACATTGCTCTGGTGAGACAGGGACAGCTCTCCTCCTGTGGCAGATGGCAAGATGTAGGACTGTTTCTTCTGTGTTCATGCCAACAGGGCCAGCTCTCATACCCTCAAGTGATATTGGTCACCCATGTTGTGCTGCCATGTAGCTCAAAACAATAGAAATATAAAATACTTCTGAAACAGAAATTTCATGCATTGTAGTCATACTGTTAATATTGTAAGGACTCTTGATGTGAGATTCATTTTTTTCTAGTTTAAAAAGAACAATAGGAAATTGCTACAAAAACAGTCCTGTACAACTTGTTTTCATTGTATGTCAAACTCTATACCTCCTGCAAACAATGTCATACTTCTATAATCCACAAGTAATCAGCATTCTGCAGGGTTTCTAAAAGTTTAGTTATATTTATGCAGTCAATATTCGTAACAGTGTGCTATCTTATCCTTCTGCAATTAGATTACTTCATGTCTTATAACGTCCTCATGGCTCAGGGTGCTGCTGACCAGAACAAGATGTTCTTTGCCTTGAAGACTTTACAATCTTGTATGGGTGTCTCTCTGTGTGTGTGTGTGTGTGTGTGTGTGTGTGTGTGTGTGTGCATGTGTGTGTCAGTGTCCATGTGTTTGTGTCTACATCTCTATGTATTAGTATATTCATATATTCAAAGATATATCATATTTTCTATTCATCTATTGATAGGAATAGTTATATATTGAATATCCTCTTATGTTTCTTTTTGTAGTTTTGGGGGTGGTAATACCAATATTAACTATAACTATTGGCTTGTAACACCTTATATGTTTATCTATTTTTGTTGTCATTGAAGTACTCACTGCAAGAGAGCATACATGAATTGTCCTTTATTGTTTCCAGAAGAATTAAAGAAATTGGCAATTATTCTTTAAATACATGATAGAATTCCAAAGTGAAAACATCTTAACCTAGACTTTTGCAAGCTAGAATCTGACTAGTCATTAAAGGAGGGAGATACATAAATACAACCATTTCAGTCTGTATACCTATAGTATGGTAGTGTCAGGCCTTGGTACCCCCTTGAGAGATGGAACACGAGTTGGGTCAGTCATTGGTTATCCCTTCATTCAGTTTTTTTGC
>JADRCD010241534.1:0-15961 GCA_019843815.1 Montemys delectorum
TTGGTGTAAACTCTTGTCCGTCTGGTTCACACTGCTCCCTCCCCTCATACAGTGTCAAGCCCGTGAAGTGTTCAGTATTCAACTAAGTGTGCCTTTTTAGCAACTGTTTGAATTTCAAAACAGAAAACCATGCAGTCTTTATAGGTGTTTCATTTATTTATCTTCATTTTCCAGAAGAATTCACTCTTGCTTCACGCTCTCCTGTCCAGATTAGAAAGGAGCGGGACCATCCCAGCTAGAGTTGTTGGTCTTCCCTGGCCTGGTCCCAAGTGAGGCCACTTCTGCAGAGCTGAGGTCATCACTGCCTCACTCTTAGAATGGGGGTTCTCTCCTTGTGATTTTGGTGGCCCAGGGCCCAGGGTCACCTGACCTGGGAACCTTAGGTGGTGTTCCTCAGAAGCCATGCACCTTGTGTTTTGAGGAAGGGTCTCCTCCTGGGGCCTGGGCTTTCCAGATTAAGCTGTGGTGGCTGGCCAGTGATCTCTTGATACCTGCCTATTCCTGCCTCCCAGAGCACATGCCGCTCTCTGCCCAGCTTTTAAGAGGCCTACAGAGGCTAAACTCAGGCCCTTAGGTACTTTCTCACCTGAGCCGTCTCCTCAGCCCCTCAAAGACGTTCTTGTGCATTAGGTACAAGACTGCATGGACAAGGGTGTGTGGTGCGTCTGGTTACGCTGTGGCTTCTCTAGGTTCTCACGGGCAGTATCCACGCCACGTTGGTCTTTCTTCAGAATGACTATCCCATGCTTGTCTAGTGAGAGAGGCCTCCTCAGTGTCTGTGGAACAAGACCCCTCCCTCGGTGCTTTCAGGCTTTCTGTTCTCCCCACCTGAGTCTGCCCCTCTGTGCATTTAAGACCAAGTGTCATCTTCTCCACCTTTCTCTTAGCTCAGCCCAGCTTTGCCTACCTTGACATCATACACATCATCTGTCTCTGTCTTTCATGATGCCCGCTCACGGTTCTGACGTGTGTGGATTAGTATGTTCCTCAATGTGAGTTTGTTCTATCTCACCACAGCACTACATACAATAAGTTATATCTTAGCCTGCTGCATGCAGAAGCACACCACGGTCCTCTGCTCTTTCCTGGACGATGCATCTTTTGATTGCCAATGAAAGAAGTTGCCTTTCTTCACACTGTACACTTACTGTTTTTGAATTTTATAACCAAATTCCTGATTTTGGGGGTTCCCAAGATAGCTCAGTGGTTAGAAGTGTTTGTGGTGCAAGGCTGAGTTCTATCCCTGGAGCCCAAGTAAGAAGACAGGTGGCACAGCTCTGCAGTCCCAGCACTTCTATGGGAGAAACGAGAGACCCCATCTCAGCAAGGTGGAATGAGAAAACTGACTCCCAAAAGATGTGTGCGAGTACACACACACACACACACACACACACACACACACACGCACACACATACTCACATACATGCACACACATGTACATACACATAAATACACACATACACACATACACACACACATACACACATACACACATTATAAGATAGAAAAAGTACTAACCCAGTAGTAGGGACATTTGATGTGTTGTATTTATTGAATGAATTGGTGAATAAATTGATGTGTTTTTGTCCTCCTTTCAATTGCTTTCAGGATATTCTGTATTGACATTCAGATGCCTTCTTCAAACAGCATGCTTTAAAATAATCTCACCCAATAGACACAGTCACAGAGTTTGAACATCATAAGCATTTTTATCAGCACATTTATTGGTGATTGACCTAACTGTCTAAGTACATGATGACCTAATGGAAGTACAGGAAAAAGATTTGAAAGTTTGAATTATAACTTGGACTCCACCAGGGTTTCTGCTGAGGTGATCTTCTATGGTCAAAGGAATATGTTCTGCTTTTTCTCGTGACCCCAAGCCTGGAAGATCACTTTCGGGTTGGGGACACCAGTTGCCTGGAACTTGTTTGGAGCAAGGATGAAGAGGGTTGGTGAATCTGCAGGAGGTGGCCGGTGAGGGTTTCCTGCGATGAAGCGATGTTGCTGCACTGGGAGTGTAGAGGCATCTTGTAACTAGATGATCTTCTATTTTACTGTCTGCACTGAGACTCTCCAGGGATGGAAAAGACATGTTAAGGTGATAGGTATAGAGTAGGGTTAGCCGGGAGAATGGAGGCACGTGGTCACCTACTTAAATACTCCTCAAATATTTGGAAGTCTGTCATGTGAACAAAATATTAGCCGTCATGTGTGGGAGAGCCAGGAGCAGAGGACTCAGAGAGCAGGCGCTTCCTTGTACTTTTCCACTTGTTGGAGAGTGGAGGGGGCTTCCTCACTGGTGAGGTGCTTTTTATTGCTGTGGGTGCCAAGGCTGTGCATAGCCCCCTCCTAAGGCCTGGTGCTGCGCACGTCAGTGAGTCAGGGAGCCCGTGCTCCAACCCATCCATACGTTTGTGTACGTGTGCTTTCCAAGTGTTAATATGGATGCCTATTTTCTTGCTAAATGTAGCTCAGCCTTTCCTGTCCTCCTGGTCTTATACTACTGAAGGCTAGGATTCACTTCTCTGATGGCTTTTATGAAAGGCCTATCTCTCTGGTCATCTGATCTCTCGTACCAGCTGCAGCATCTGCCCTGTATTCTGCATTATGCATAAGCCCTTCCTACTCATTCAGTAGAGTGCACTGTTTTTTGTTTTGTTTTGTTTTGTTTTCTTTTGTCCTTTCACCACCTCTGTTCTTGTCTGGAGACTTCTAAGTACAGGTCCTGCACCTTCCTCTGCCACTGTATTTTATTTTTTTTTAAAAAGATTTATTTATTTATTATATGTAAGTACACACTGTAGCTGTCTTTAGACACTTCAGAAGAGGGTGTCAGATCTTGTTATGGATGGTTGTGAGCCACCATGTGGTTGCTGGGATTTGAACTCAGGACCTTTGGAAGAGCAGTCTGTGTGCAGTCTATGCTCTTAACCACTGAGCCATCTCTCCAGCCCCACTGTATGGTTTGTTAATAGCTCCCTCCAGTCTTACATATCATTCTGGAGTACATTTGTTTACCACTTTTCCCGCTAAATAAAATGATGGTTTTGCTTAATGACTGAACAAGCTTTTAAATTGAAAGGGGTATTGGGTGTGTGTATTCCTTGCTGTAGCATAGACATTCCTTGGCTTCTACCAGGCACTAGTGGTCTGTTTTATTCTTTGCTACTTTGTTTAGTTCTTGGGAGAACTCCAAGAGGTAGGTGTGACTGTTTCTACTTAATGAGGAGGTGTAAAAAGGTTAAATGATGTGTCTGAGGTGACCCAGTCGGTAGGTGTCAAAGCTGGCTTCAGGCCCAGGGCTGTACACACACTCACTCACTCACTCTGCCCATGGCTGGGTGCTGGCACCCTGCCAGACCTTGTGCCTGTTCCTGTCTCATTCAGCAGATCCGAAGATGTTCCCCACAAATGCACATTCTCGTCTTCGGTGGCGGCAGTTCTGTTCCCCCTTGGTATCAAGTTAGAGTCAGTGACTACCCTCATGGAGCTGGGACTCTAGTTGGACAGGAAGCCATAGTCAAGGAATTCTGCTGGAAGCGTCATGGGTATCTAAAGGGGATGTAATGACAATGTGTTAGGTGGCTCCTGAGTTCCTCTTGGCATCAGGGAGGCCCTCCTGGGATTCAGCAAGGACCATTTACAGGGTCTGGAGAGATGGCTCATTGGTTAAAAGTATTCTGTTCTAGTAAAAGGCCAGAGCTTTGCTCCCAGCACCCACTTCAGGTGGCTCACATCCTCCTACAGTTCCAGTTTCAGAAGATCTGAACTAAAGAAGAACCATTTACATGGGAACTTGAGGATGGTAAGAGGAGCTAGAAAGTGGCTTGGACAGGGTCAGAAGGAAAGAGCCTGTGCAAAATCTGAGCAGGGAAAACGTCCCACCCTTAAGAAAGGGCTAGGGGTGGGCAGCAGGTGGGCTTGATGTTAGAGTTGGATGTGCTGGCAAAGTTAGGTCAAGATCTTGATGGTTTTCTTCCCTTGCTGTTGATTTTGCTTATTTCTAAATGTTCTAGCTTCACTCTGTTGCTGTGATAAAACACTATCCAAAAACAACTTGGAGGAGGAAAGGGCTTACACATCATTCATCATTGAGGTATGCCAGGGCAGGAACTCCAACAGGAACCAGGGGAGAATGTTGCTTGCTGTTTCTTTCCCAGGCGCATGCATAGCCAGCTCTCTTATAGGACCCAGGACCAAATGCCTCTGGGTGTTGCTGCCTACAGTGGGACGGACCCTCCAGCATCAATTAACAATGGAGACAGTCTGCTGCAGGCATGCCCACAGGCCGCTCTGCTTTAGGCAATTCCTCAGTTGAGGCTTTTCCTCTCAGATGACAAGTGAGACTAACCAGGACTCTAGGTAGCGCAGTTACATAACTTGATATTCAAAAGCTGCTCATGTGCCCAGCAGTTTACCTCTGTCTCCTCTTCATCATGTTTCTTTGCCTTAAGGTGACTATACTTCCTTTTCTTTTCTTTTTAAAGATTTATTTATTTGTTTTATGTAAGTACACTGTCACTGTCTTCAGACACACCAGAAGAGGGCATCGGATCCCCATTACAGATGGTTGTGAGCCACCATGCGGTTGTTGGGAATTGAACTCAGGACCTCTGGAAGCTGAGCCATCTCTCTAGCACTCAGAGGTTGTTCTTTATAATAAGAGTTAAAATATTTATTTGTTCAGTGTTCTACCAAGATGTTGGCTACATAGCTTAGCACAGCGTCTTTGTTGCACACACACAGCGGGTTGTGAGTTCTGCAATTTTCCCTCCAGTCCTGCGTTGAGTGGTGAGGCACACACTGTCCACTTCTCTAGGGCAGTGCTGGGGGGGGGTGGTGGTTTGTGTTTGGAGCAGTCTTCATCTACAGTTTCTTCTCTTGCATACAAATCATTAATTTCAGAACCTGTTGTTATCTGCAATTTAGTTCTAGGCTACTTTATTAATTAACTCAGTGTTCACACACACACACACACACACACACACACACACACACACTTATTTACTTAAAGTGTTTTTAATCCTTATTTTTCCAAGAACAAAAGTTTAGACCCAGGAATTGTGGTTAAAATATGAGGAATTGCATGGTATCGTAACTTATTCCTTTAATCCCAGCATTCAGGAGGCAGAGACAGGGGATCTCAGTGAATTTGAGGCTAACCTGGTCTATATAGTTGAGTTCTAGGCAAGGTAGTACTATATAAGGAGTTTCTGGAAAGAAAGAAAGAAAGAAAGAAAGAAAGAAAGAAAGAAAGAAAGAAAGAAAGAAAGAAAGGAAGGAAGGAAAGAAAGGAAAGAAAGGAAAGAAAGGAAAGAAAGGAAAGAAGAAAGAAAGAGTGAAGGAAAGAGAAAAGTCTATGTGTGTTTATTAATTAAAATATTATACTTACATGTACATATGCATATCTACATATTTGTGATTTTACATATGAGTGTGTATATATGTACACACACACACACACACACACACACACACACACACGTATCTTCCTCGTGGACTTTTAAAATACAGCTGTACATTTCTGTTCGTCCTGATTTTATTTGTAGCACAGAGGAGGAGAGACTTAAGGGTAGGTGGGCTAAGGGCATTTAACTCTTTAAGGTGTGTGTCCCTGCCCTGGCATGTACTTACTGAGGAAAGGTGGAAGCAGCAAGCAAAAGCCTTACAGGAACCGCCAGGAACTCCGAATGCTCTCATGACATAATGGTAAGCATATATAAAAGCTGTGTGGTAGATGCAAAGCTTAATAGATGGATTCCTTCCATTCAGTCTTCTAATTTAATAAAGTACGTCTTTTAAACCTCATTAAAACCAAATTCTTCTCCACAATTCAAGCTAAAAGAATTCATAAAAATCAGGCATATGATTTGGGGTGATTCTTTTCTTTTAAAAGATTCATTTATTTTATTTATATGAGTATACTGTTGCTGTCTTCAGACACCCCAGAAGAGGGCATCAGATCCCATTACAGATGGTTGTGAGCCACCATGTGGTTGCTGGGAATTGAACTCAGGACTTCTGGAAAGAGCAGTTGCTGCTTTTAACTGCTGAGCCATCTCTCCAGCCCAATTTAGGATGATTCTTTTTTTGTTGTTGTTTTTTGTTTGTTTGTTTTGTTTTTTTTCAAGACAGGGTTTTTCTGTATAGCCCTGGCTGTCCTGGAACTCACTCTGTAGACCAGGCTGGCCTCGAACTCAGAAATCTGCCTGCCTCTGCCTCCCAAGTGCTGGGATTAAAGGTGTTCGCCACCACTGCCCGGAATGATTCTTGATTCAAAACGATATACAGAGTAAATGCATGCATGGTAGGTGTTCAGTGTCCACCATCGTCTTTGGACAACTGTAACTTAAGCCTTGGGAAACCACAGTCCCATAGAACAAAGCGAAGCCCTGATGATGTAGTGTGCTTCCTGGACAGGGAGGAACTGGAAGCCCCACCACAGTGTGACAGCCGTGTCAAGCCCTGTCACCAGGTGACGTAATACACCTTTACAGTTCAGGCCAGCATTCCATTGTGGGGCTTTCTCTGAGAGGAACTGCAACATACCCATTTCAAACAAGCTGACATTCCCACAACAAAATACTGCTCAACCGGAACAAGGAACAAATTACTAACATGTGCAGTAGGGGACGAAGCTCTGTGTTCTGCTGTGTTCCTGAGTTCCCGAGTCTGTTCAGGTATGTCTTCCCCAACTATCTGCTCCTCTCCATGGAAGTTTAACACTATAGCTCCATAAGTCTTTATGTATGTTGATCTTTTGGAGGGCACATGCTGATGCATTCTCATTCTCTCTCTCTCTCTCTCTCTCTCTCTCTCTCTCTCTCTCTCTCTCTCTCTCTCTCTCTCTCTCTGGCTTTTGCAACCTTTGTAATCAGCTCTCCTTCCTGGAAGCAACATCACATTCCTTCCCCTGTTAAGGATGCCTGACTTAAGTGAAGGACCACATCCTGACTCCATAGGGTGCAATTCAATATACATGGCAGTCTTGAAAGCTACTAGATGGCCAGATGGTAGTAGCTTTTGCCTTTATCATCCAATGTCAGAGGCTGGAGGATCCCTATGAGTTCGAGGCCAGCTTGGTCTACAGAGGCTACACAAGAGGCATCCAGGACATCCAGGGTTACACAGAGAAACCCTGTCTCAAAATCTGCTAAATTAAATGTTGTCACATTAGAATGTGATAATATAGAGCCTGCATATATTATATATCAACTAGTAAAACCTTAACATTGTCCTTGAGCAGGGTATGAAACCCAAGAGCAATGAGGTAGTGTGGATGGGGATTGTTCTGGAAGTTCAGGGGTCATAAAGGCCCCTCCCCAGAACAAGAGCATCTATATCAGTCAAGATCGGAAGTCCTGGTTCTTCCTTGGGATTGACTAACTCCAGCTTGGGACTGAGTCTGTAGGAGGAGCAAGAGCAGTGGGAGGTTGCCTCAGTTTCCTAGTAGGTCTTGGGTTAGTGTGTCGTTCTTGATTTGGCAATGGGAAGGAACCTTTTTACACAGAACCGTGTCCTTGTGGTTAAGGCTGACTGCAGGCCCTAGCGAAGCCTGTGATCTTGAGTGGAGAAGCAAGTTGGTAGAAGTACAGGTTCTGCTTTTAGACCTGCTGTCTCAGGTATTTGAAAAGGTCAGCAATGTCAAGAAGTGGCGTTCCCTTCCCCTTAAAAGTTCTTATGTGTAGTTCCTGTGTGGCATCTGATTCAGGATCAAAATAAAAATGTTATGTTTCTGATACAGCAGTAACAAATGAGCTCCTGCACCTCAAAATCATACTGAAGACAGGCTGACTGCTAACACCAGGGCATCTAGTCAGTTCCCGATCATGATATTTACAGTATGCTGTAATTTACAATATGATGGGTATGGGGGCAAGGTGGTGGTGGCGTTTGGTGACTAGAGAGCACTTTTCTAGATACAAAGGAAATACAAATAGAACTGTCTTCAGTGTATGTGGAACCTTAAGCTGAATAATGGCACATTATGGCTCCAATTTGACAGCTACCAGCCTGAACATAGTTGGTACTGACTGGCTTTGGATGAGGGTAGTGTCTGCCAGCTTTCCCTATTGAAAACCAACCCTTCTCCTTTTCTCCTTTCCGTACCAGTCCCTGGAAAGAAGCCACTGTGTATGCTCAAGGACTCGTCCTCCATGGGTTGGAGCACGGGCACTGAATTAAAACAGTAGACAATGGAAGTGAACATTATAAGAGTTTCAAAACATGAAACCCCAAGGAATAAACCTAACTAAATATGCGTAAGGGCCATGCTCCGAAAATGCCAAAATGCTGATTAAGAAATAAGTGGAGGAAATTCTGAACAAATGTGAGGTCGAGGCTGGCACTAGGAGTGTAGCTGAGTCAGTGGGCTGCATGTCCTGCAGGCACAAACCTCTGGGTTGCATTCCCAGCACTGTGCAAACCAGACATGGGAGTGGTGGGCTATCCTACCACTTAGAAGTTTCAGCAGTTCAAGGTTGTCCTCATCTATATAGCAAGTTTGAGGCAGAGTGGGACACCAGAGGCTTTGCCTCAGATACACATGATATGGACAGACAGATAGGAAATATCATTGTGAGCTGGAATAATAAGCATATTTAAAATGTCACTTATTGCCTTGTCCCTCATTGGCTGGCTGAAGGCAAGATGGGTGACCAAGACATCTACTGGAACTGCCCTCAAAATTGGGCTAGGGTTTGCACTTTGAAACTGCTTCAGTCTCCACCAGGACTTGAGCTGAACCTGTGCAGGCAGAGCTTCCTCAGGTGCGCAAAGGGCATGGACTTCATTCTTGAACGGATTCTCAACCTAGTGAAAGGCATCATGCTAGTCTTTGTACATCTTAATAATAAAAAAGGTAATACCTTCCAAAAAGGTCATTTTTTCCCCCTAAAGCCATTTGCTTCAACTCCAGTGAAAATGTCAGTACAGGGCTGTGGGCGAAGCCCAGTGGAGGGTGCTTTCCTAGCTTATGAGAGGTCTGGGTTTGCTCCAGCACTTCAAAAACCCCCAAACAAACCTCAGGAGCTCTTGTACGTAGTAGGACATCCTGATATTAAATTTATGTGAGAAGTGTCAGTGAGCTGGGCCAGAGAAACCAGTTTTCTAAAGGAAGGCTGAAGGTTCAGGATCCGGCTCTGCAGCCACAATGTGGCGGTTGAGAAGCTGGAGCTGTCAGGAGTCTCCAGGGTGCCATGTGCCCATGCAAGCAGAAGACCCATGTATGCTTATGAGCTTGGACCACACAACCGTGGAGTGTGGCATGTGCAGACTAACAGTTACACTGCTGGCACATGTTGACATGACATCATGTACAGAAGTTAAGACAAGAGGACAACAAGCTCAAAACACAGAATTATAAAAAATGGAGAGAAAGTATTTATGGCCTCACATTGTAAAAAGAGTGCTCAGAAATGCCATCGATGGCCGATTTACTTAAAAACCATAGATTTCTGCCAACTCAAATACTTTGAAGCAGGGATTCTTCTGAGCATGGGGCTGAGCACAATCTTGTTTGTAGCCGTTTGGTCTTTTCCCTTGCAGGTCCTGAGTGAGTTTTTGTTTGCTTATTCCACTATTGCCAGACTTTTACTCATTCTTAAAAGTTCCTCATCGGGCTAGTGAGATGGCTCAGCAGTTAAGAGCACTGATTGCTCTTCCGAAGGTCCTGAGTTCAAATCCCAGCAACCACATGGTAGCTCACAACCATCTGTAATGGGATCTGATGCCCTCTTCTGGTGTGTCTGAAGACAGCTATAGTATACTTATGTATAATAAATATTAAAAAAAAGTTCCTCATATACTTTAGAAAATTTCCTTGTAGGCTGTTTGTGCTCCAAATATCTTCCTAGTTTCTGGCCCTTTTCTACCCTCCCTCACCCACCCCCACCCCTTCTCTTTGCCTCATATCTTTATGCAGTTACATTTTGGATTTAAGAATAATTTTAGGGGCTGGTGAGATGACTCAGCGGGTAAGAGCACTGACTACTCTTCCAAAGGTCCTGAGTTCACATCCCAGCAACCACATGGTGGCTCACAACCACCCATAATGAGATCTGACGCCCTCTTCTGGTGTATCTGAAGACAGCTACAGTGAATTATGCCGGAGCGAGCGAGGCCATCCTGAGTTTAATTCCCAGCAGCCACATGATGGTTCAAGGCCAGCTATAGTGTACTCATACACATAAAATAAATAAATGAATCTTTAAAAAAAAAAAAGAAACCCAGAGCCAGGTGCAGTGGCACCAGACTTTAATCCCAACACTTGGGGAGGCAGAGGCTGGCAGATCCCTATAAATTTGAGGACAGCGTGGTCTACACAGTGAGCTTCAGGCTGCTGAGGCAAGATAGTGAGAGCACATCACCAAAAAAAAAAAAAAATAAGAATTATTTTAGTTTTTAACTTTTAAATTTTACTATTTATGTGTATGAGTGCTTTGCCTGCGTGCATGTATGTCTGTTTACTCTGTGTGTGCCTGGTGACCATAGGTCAGAAGAGGGGGTTGGATCCCTTAGACGTAGAGTCATGGAAGGTTTTGATGCTCCCTGTGGGTGCTGGGGACTGAACTGAGTCCCTCCTCACTGAGCAAGATGCTTTAAACCACTGAGGGGCTGGCGTTTTGTTTTTAAATGCATGTCAGTTCTTAATGCCGGCAGATTTAATCCAACCTCTAATTTATTGTCTCTTTTTTTTCTTGCTCAAGAATTTTGTATTTTGTATTCTCTTGGCAAAGATTTGAAGCCAGTTACTCTTCAGGACTTGGTTTTTGTTTTTGATTTTGTTTTTGTTTTTGTTTTTGTTTTTTTGAGACAGGGTTTCTCTGTGTAGCCCTGGCTGTCCTGGAACTCACTCTGTAGACCAGGCTGGCCTCGAACTCAGAAATCCGCCTGCCTCTGCCTCCCAAGGGCTGGGATTAAAGGCGTGCGCCACCACTGCCCGGCAGGACTTGGTTTTTGAGTATTGTATTCTGGTGGCTTTCTTTTCGTGCTCGGTGGCTCCTGTTTCAGTTGGGTACTGCGATGCCTAGCCTTGCCTCTGCGAAGAATGATGTGCTTAAACACCAGTTTCTACAAGTGTTCATCTGTGTGTGCACGCGTGTGTGTGTGTGTGTGTGTGTGTGTGTGTGTGTGTATCTGCCCTTTTTTTTTTTGGTTATCATTTCCTTTAGTCTGTTTAATTCAGTCTTTTAACAGTATCACGTTTTTTTTAGTATTTCAGTTTCATTAGAAAGCTTGACATTTGGTAGAGAAAGTCCCTGGATTATTTTTGTGAGGACATTAATACCATTTATGAATAGTGACTCTTTGTTCTTCCTTGCTTTCCCTTAGTTCTTTTATTTCTTTTCATTGGTGTACAGTTCTAGCTCAGAGTTGGAATACAGGGTTGAACTGAACTAGAAATAATGGGTGCCTTTGTTTGGTCCACATCCCACAGGGCGTGCTGTCAGCCTACACAGGTATTTTGTGGATATCTTTACCAGGTCAAGGAAGTCATCTTCTGGATGCGATGGTGATCCACTGTGACATCTGTCACCCATTTTATTGGCAGGGTTGATTCAGCTGATCTGTCACCAGTACATGTGTCCATCTCAAGCCTCCCCTGGTATAGGAAGGGGCCCCTGTTCCAGAATCAAACAAGCTGTCATGACTGCCATTCCTTTCTGTTGGTTGGACACCATAAGACAGTTTTAAAATAAAATAAATGGTTGCAGAATTTTATCATGAGGCTTTCTTAATTTTTTTTAATATACTTACAGGTGTGTGTATGTGTGTGTGTGTGTGTGTGAAGAGAAAGAGAGGCCAAGTAATAATAAATACACCAATTCGCCGGGCAGTGGTGGTACATGCCTTTAATCTCAGCTCTTGAGAGGCAGAGGCAGGCGGATTTCTGAGTTCGAGGCCAGCCTGGTCTACAGAGTGAGTTCCAGGACAGCCAGGGCTATACAGAAGAGACCCTGTCTCGAAAAACCAAAATAAAAATTAATCAATCAATCAATCAATCAATCATCAATTCATATTCCAGTGTTAACACCTGGCCTTGTATTCTTTGAAAGAACTTGAATTAGTCTTGAATTATCAGTTTTTTGTTAGGTTTCAACTCACTAGTGCCTTATTTTTCTATACTTAAAGTGCCATTGAAGTAAGGTCTATCCATATCTCAGGGTTATGTACACACACACACACACACACACACACACACACATTAAAGTAGCTAATTATAAGGTGCCATTGATTATTAAGATGGATTCTGGTTTCAGAGCTGTCAATCAGGAATTTTATTGTTTTGTACTTTATATTTATGAACATTTGCTTCTTGTTGGGGTTTGGATTTATTTGTGTGTGTGTATCTTTGTGTATATGGGTATACATCTGCATATGCTGTGTGTGTGTCTGTCTGTCTTTGTGTATATGGGTATGCATATGCTATGTGTGGAGATGAGGAGTCAACCTTGGGAGTTATTCTTCAGGAACCCCCTCTCCCTTGAGCCAATGTCACTGGGACTGGGCTGGATGGTGAGTATCCCCAGCGATATGCCTCTCCAGCGCTTCCATTCTGGGATTACAGGCACATGCTGCTCACTATGCCTGGCCTTTTGCATGTATGCTGGGACTTGAACTCAGGCCCTTAAGCTTGCAAGGCAATCCCTTTACTGACTGAGTTAACAGCTTAGCCCCTGACCACCAGCTCATAGCTCCTCTTGCCTCATCCTTCTGAGCATTTTTTTGAGTTAGAAGTGGGTCTCCCTGTGCCTGGCCCTGCTGTTTGCTTTCAGTGTGACTTTGTTTTAATTCTTTCTGATCTGACAATCTTTTGTTCTTTCAGAAAAGATTTCTGGAATCAAATTCTGTAGTTGTGAGTTTGGTCTTTGTTATTACTGTTTGTTTGTTTGTTTGTTTGTTTGTTTTGCCGCTATAGAAAATAAAACTAAGGTATAAAACCTGTATATATAAAATTGTATTGTTTGTACTAATTCCTGGGGGTTAGATCCCCCAGCTTAGTGCTTAAGTTTAGCAAGGTCTCCTCCCTGGCTGTCCCTGAGGGCCTAAGGAGATTCACTTCTCAGCTTGCTCAGCATGCAAACATTGTGGTAGGTTTCTCACCCTGCTTGCTCTGAGTGGGGTCCTAGACTCATTTGGAGAACTCAGGCTTAATTCAGGGGTTAGTGGACTGGTCTGTAGACCAGATGTGACGCAGGGCCTTCATTTTTTTGAGTGGCATTGTAATGCAGCACATGAGTACCTATTGTTTAAGTATTACCTGCTCTCCAGCTGCAGCATGAGGTAGCTGACACAGCACTCACCAGGAAAAGCTGAAGATACCTGGGTGGTGACATTTGTTGACTTCTAACTCTCTACTTTACTGACATCCTGTTCAAATCTCCTGTCAGGCCCTTACCTGTCTTTCCTACTGTCTTTACTCTTTGAGCTTCTGACCCAAAGGTTTTCATGCAGTTGGGAATGGTATGGTTGTATACGTTTCTACTTTGGCTGTGGGCCGTTTTCTGTCAGGCACTACAGTAATGGCTGGTGGCGTGAGTTGACTCAGTGGTACCTCGTGCCCCTTGTACTCTGACTTAGAGCAGACATGGATGGAGAGCGTGGCTACTTAACTGAAGTTGGGGTTCACCTCAGTAGTGTAGGAGTCTGATGGAGTCAGTCAGCTCGAGAAGGAGTACGAGGACCACACAGATAGTCTTGGTTTTAGGAGTTGAGTCATGATGTTTTTGCTCCCTTCCTAAGGAGTGGCTGAAGCAGAGTGAGGGCCACCTTCCCTGGTGGTCTAGTTACCTGGGGGGGTTTGCATTTCATCTCTGTCTTAATTGACTTAAGGCCAGTGGTTGTCACCCTTCCTAATGCTGCAACCCTTTAATACAGTTCCTCATGTTGTGAGGCGCCCAACCATAGAATTATTTTGGTTGCTACTTCATAACTGCTATGAATTGTAATGTAAATATCTGACATTCAGGGTATCTAATATGCGGCCCACAAAGGGGTTGGGACCCACACTGTTTGAGATCTGCTGTTTTAGACTCTAACTCAGGAGTGAGAAGCTTAGGATCTGCAGCTCAAATCTCACTTAGTGCCTTCCTTCACTGAAAGTGAAGCTTGCATGGAACTCAGCAGCAACCTTTGATTATGTGTGGCGCTTCTGTTACAGAGCCCAGGAGCTGATGTAGAAGCTGCCCACCCTCTGTAGGGTGGCAGGTGCTGATTTAAACAAGTGGTAAGAAGGTATGGGTACCCATCAGGGAGAGACACGGGACAGATTGAGAAGAACACTACACATGGGGCCCCTATTGGGATGGTCTTGGGAAGCAGTGTAGGCGTGTCCTTGAGTGTTTAGAATCGTAGATTTGGAAGTGCTCAATAAATGTTGTTACTGTTATACAGCTGAAGGAGCAGCACAGATTTCATTAGAGTAAACAAAATTTTCAACCCCAAGTAGAGTTTTTGTGGTTGGACATCCCTTCTGCAGACTCTGGTCTTACTGTGTGCCTGTGAGTGGATTAATGTTGTACGGGACTGACTTTTCACCAGAGTATCTTAATGCAAAGAATAGAGAGTCTCCAAGGCTGGTGTGTGTGTGTGTGTGTGTGTGTGTGTGTGTGTGTGTGTGTGTGTGTGTATATGTGTGTGTGTATATATGTGTGTGTGTATGTGTGTGTGTATATATGTGTGTGTGTATATGTGTGTGTGTGTGTGTGTGTGTGTGTGTGTGCAGGCTTTTTTAGATAAAGAACAAGCCTTTTTTTACTCTACCTTCCTAGTCTTCTAAGGATTCATCCGGTTTAAGAACTATGTGTGGCTTATTTTAGTTTTGACATGATGTATAAGTGATGACTTGTGGAGTTGGCTCTGCGTGTTTTGTGGATGGATCCTTTGCCCTGGGCACACTCCTGGCCTGCATCAGCGAGGAGCCCTGTGGTGTGTGTTGTGGCTCAGCATTCAGCAGCAGGCTAATGTTACCCAAGGGGACTAGGGTGTGGGCTGGGTGGTTTTACTGTTCAGTATCCTGGAAGGCAAAGCACAGAAATGTTCAGCTGCCTTCCATAAATTATATATAAAGTCAAAACCAAGAAAATGTTATTTTTTTCCAGCATGAGCAATATAAAGAGAAGCATATGAGAATTCAGTATCCAGGCCAGAATGAGCAGTGGAATTCACATTGTCATCATCAGAGGAGAAAAACCAGTTGTAAAGTATAGTGGTAATCATTTCTTCAAATCACAGTTGTATTTGGCTTTGGGGTTCTTTAGCAGGCCGATGTTGGCAGTACAGTGTCCTATTGAATTAATATTAGCATCAACTTGGTAGCCTCCGATTTGAATTACGACTTCATTAATAGTGAGTGGGTGACTTGGGCGTGACATCTGGGGTCAGAAGAGAGCCATCACCACCACATTTATCAGAATATACTGTCATGAGTGGCATAGGCATGCAGCCTGTGCTTCCACCCCCCCCCCCCTTGCATTCTGGTGTATCTGTCCATCCACTGTCCCAGAATCCTGTCCAACAGTTCTCTCTGGGAAGTAATTACTAATTGATTGGAGTTGCCCGGAGATGACTCATACTTGGTAACTTCATCCTGCTGAGCAGAGATGGACTTCATGTGGATAATTGAGAACTGTGTGTGAGTAGTGGGTGCTATCATTCTGGGAGGTTTATGTATTTTTAATATTATACAAACATTTCTAGGCAAGTGTTAATGCCACTTTATTTCTAGATTAGTAAACAGAATACATTTCAAGTTTTTACTGAAATTGAAAATGGTGTATATTTTGAATTAAGTGATGATTTTATATCCTTTGGTGTTCTTGGCTTAAGCTATTTCGCAATAGCAATCTCAAGCAGCTAGGGAATATGCAGGCAAGACTGGCGCTTGGGATGCGAAGAGGGCAACTGTAGAACTTTCTCCTCTACACCTTCAGGGTGGGAACAGCTGGTAGGCCACTG
>JADRCD010241535.1:0-16002 GCA_019843815.1 Montemys delectorum
TTGGTGTAAACTCTTGTCCGTCTGGTTCACACTGCTCCCTCCCCTCACACAGTGTCAAGCCCGTGAAGTGTTCAGTATTCAACTAAGTGTGCCTTTTTAGCAACTGTTTGAATTTCAAAACAGAAAACCATGCAGTCTTTATAGGTGTTTCATTTATTTATCTTCATTTTCCAGAAGAATTCACTCTTGCTTCACGCTCTCCTGTCCAGATTAGAAAGGAGCGGGACCATCCCAGCTAGAGTTGTTGGTCTTCCCTGGCCTGGTCCCAAGTGAGGCCACTTCTGCAGAGCTGAGGTCATCACTGCCTCACTCTTAGAATGGGGGTTCTCTCCTTGTGATTTTGGTGGCCCAGGGCCCAGGGTCACCTGACCTGGGAACCTTAGGTGGTGTTCCTCAGAAGCCATGCACCTTGTGTTTTGAGGAAGGGTCTCCTCCTGGGGCCTGGGCTTTCCAGATTAAGCTGTGGTGGCTGGCCAGTGATCTCTTGATACCTGCCTATTCCTGCCTCCCAGAGCACATGCCGCTCTCTGCCCAGCTTTTAAGAGGCCTACAGAGGCTAAACTCAGGCCCTTAGGTACTTTCTCACCTGAGCCGTCTCCTCAGCCCCTCAAAGACGTTCTTGTGCATTAGGTACAAGACTGCATGGACAAGGGTGTGTGGTGCGTCTGGTTACGCTGTGGCTTCTCTAGGTTCTCACGGGCAGTATCCACGCCACGTTGGTCTTTCTTCAGAATGACTATCCCATGCTTGTCTAGTGAGAGAGGCATCCTCAGTGTCTGTGGAACAAGACCCCTCCCTCGGTGCTTTCAGGCTTTCTGTTCTCCCCACCTGAGTCTGCCCCTCTGTGCATTTAAGACCAAGTGTCATCTTCTCCACCTTTCTCTTAGCTCAGCCCAGCTTTGCCTACCTTGACATCATACACATCATCTGTCTCTGTCTTTCATGATGCCCGCTCACGGTTCTGACATGTGTGGATTAGTATGTTCCTCAATGTGAGTTTGTTCTATCTCACCACAGCACTACATACAATAAGTTATATCTTAGCCTGCTGCATGCAGAAGCACACCAGGGTCCTCTGCTCTTTCCTGGACGATGCATCTTTTGATTGCCAATGAAAGAAGTTGCCTTTCTTCACACTGTACACTTACTGTTTTTGAATTTTATAACCAAATTCCTGATTTTGGGGGTTCCCAAGATAGCTCAGTGGTTAGAAGTGTTTGTGGTGCAAGGCTGAGTTCTATCCCTGGAGCCCAAGTAAGAAGACAGGTGGCACAGCTCTGCAGTCCCAGCACTTCTATGGGAGAAACGAGAGACCCCATCTCAGCAAGGTGGAATGAGAGACCTGACTCCCAAAAGATGTGTGCGAGTACACACACACACACACACACACACACACACGCGCACACACATACTCACATACATGCACACACATGTACATACACATAAATACACACATACACACATGTACATACATACACATGCACACACACATACACACATACACACACACACATACACACATACACACATTATAAGATAGAAAAAGTACTAACCCAGTAGTAGGGACATTTGATGTGTTGTATTTATTGAATGAATTGGTGAATAAATTGATGTGTTTTTGTCCTCCTTTCAATTGCTTTCAGGATATTCTGTATTGACATTCAGATGCCTTCTTCAAACAGCATGCTTTAAAATAATCTCACCCAATAGACACAGTCACAGAGTTTGAACATCATAAGCATTTTTATCAGCACATTTATTGGTGATTGACCTAACTGTCTAAGTACATGATGACCTAATGGAAGTACAGGAAAAAGATTTGAAAGTTTGAATTATAACTTGGACTCCACCAGGGTTTCTGCTGAGGTGATCTTCTATGGTCAAAGGAATATGTTCTGCTTTTTCTCGTGACCCCAAGCCTGGAAGATCACTTTCGGGTTGGGGACACCAGTTGCCTGGAACTTGTTTGGAGCAAGGATGAAGAGGGTTGGTGAATCTGCAGGAGGTGGCCGGTGAGGGTTTCCTGCGATGAAGCGATGTTGCTGCACTGGGAGTGTAGAGGCATCTTGTAACTAGATGATCTTCTATTTTACTGTCTGCACTGAGACTCTCCAGGGATGGAAAAGACATGTTAAGGTGATAGGTATAGAGTAGGGTTAGCCGGGAGAATGGAGGCACGTGGTCACCTACTTAAATACTCCTCAAATATTTGGAAGTCTGTCATGTGAACAAAATATTAGCCGTCATGTGTGGGAGAGCCAGGAGCAGAGGACTCAGAGAGCAGGCGCTTCCTTGTACTTTTCCACTTGTTGGAGAGTGGAGGGGGCTTCCTCACTGGTGAGGTGCTTTTTATTGCTGTGGGTGCCAAGGCTGTGCATAGCCCCCTCCTAAGGCCTGGTGCTGCGCACGTCAGTGAGTCAGGGAGCCCGTGCTCCAACCCATCCATACGTTTGTGTACGTGTGCTTTCCAAGTGTTAATATGGATGCCTATTTTCTTGCTAAATGTAGCTCAGCCTTTCCTGTCCTCCTGGTCTTATACTACTGAAGGCTAGGATTCACTTCTCTGATGGCTTTTATGAAAGGCCTATCTCTCTGGTCATCTGATCTCTCGTACCAGCTGCAGCATCTGCCCTGTATTCTGCATTATGCATAAGCCCTTCCTACTCATTCAGTAGAGTGCACTGTTTTTTGTTTTGTTTTGTTTTGTTTTCTTTTGTCCTTTCACCACCTCTGTTCTTGTCTGGAGACTTCTAAGTACAGGTCCTGCACCTTCCTCTGCCACTGTATTTTATTTTTTTTTAAAAAGATTTATTTATTTATTATATGTAAGTACACACTGTAGCTGTCTTTAGACACTTCAGAAGAGGGTGTCAGATCTTGTTATGGATGGTTGTGAGCCACCATGTGGTTGCTGGGATTTGAACTCAGGACCTTTGGAAGAGCAGTCTGTGTGCAGTCTATGCTCTTAACCACTGAGCCATCTCTCCAGCCCCACTGTATGGTTTGTTAATAGCTCCCTCCAGTCTTACATATCATTCTGGAGTACATTTGTTTACCACTTTTCCCGCTAAATAAAATGATGGTTTTGCTTAATGACTGAACAAGCTTTTAAATTGAAAGGGGTATTGGGTGTGTGTATTCCTTGCTGTAGCATAGACATTCCTTGGCTTCTACCAGGCACTAGTGGTCTGTTTTATTCTTTGCTACTTTGTTTAGTTCTTGGGAGAACTCCAAGAGGTAGGTGTGACTGTTTCTACTTAATGAGGAGGTGTAAAAAGGTTAAATGATGTGTCTGAGGTGACCCAGTCGGTAGGTGTCAAAGCTGGCTTCAGGCCCAGGGCTGTACACACACTCACTCACTCACTCTGCCCATGGCTGGGTGCTGGCACCCTGCCAGACCTTGTGCCTGTTCCTGTCTCATTCAGCAGATCCGAAGATGTTCCCCACAAATGCACATTCTCGTCTTCGGTGGCGGCAGTTCTGTTCCCCCTTGGTATCAAGTTAGAGTCAGTGACTACCCTCATGGAGCTGGGACTCTAGTTGGACAGGAAGCCATAGTCAAGGAATTCTGCTGGAAGCGTCATGGGTATCTAAAGGGGATGTAATGACAATGTGTTAGGTGGCTCCTGAGTTCCTCTTGGCATCAGGGAGGCCCTCCTGGGATTCAGCAAGGACCATTTACAGGGTCTGGAGAGATGGCTCATTGGTTAAAAGTATTCTGTTCTAGTAAAAGGCCAGAGCTTTGCTCCCAGCACCCACTTCAGGTGGCTCACATCCTCCTACAGTTCCAGTTTCAGAAGATCTGAACTAAAGAAGAACCATTTACATGGGAACTTGAGGATGGTAAGAGGAGCTAGAAAGTGGCTTGGACAGGGTCAGAAGGAAAGAGCCTGTGCAAAATCTGAGCAGGGAAAACGTCCCACCCTTAAGAAAGGGCTAGGGGTGGGCAGCAGGTGGGCTTGATGTTAGAGTTGGATGTGCTGGCAAAGTTAGGTTAAGATCTTGATGGTTTTCTTCCCTTGCTGTTGATTTTGCTTATTTCTAAGTGTTCTAGCTTCACTCTGTTGCTGTGATAAAACACTATCCAAAAACAACTTGGAGGAGGAAAGGGCTTACACATCATTCATCATTGAGGTATGCCAGGGCAGGAACTCCAACAGGAACCAGGGGAGAATGTTGCTTGCTGTTTCTTTCCCAGGCGCATGCATAGCCAGCTCTCTTATAGGACCCAGGACCAAATGCCTCTGGGTGTTGCTGCCTACAGTGGGACGGACCCTCCAGCATCAATTAACAATGGAGACAGTCTGCTGCAGGCATGCCCACAGGCCGCTCTGCTTTAGGCAATTCCTCAGTTGAGGCTTTTCCTCTCAGATGACAAGTGAGACTAACCAGGACTCTAGGTAGCGCAGTTACATAACTTGATATTCAAAAGCTGCTCATGTGCCCAGCAGTTTACCTCTGTCTCCTCTTCATCATGTTTCTTTGCCTTAAGGTGACTATACTTCCTTTTCTTTTCTTTTTAAAGATTTATTTATTTGTTTTATGTAAGTACACTGTCACTGTCTTCAGACACACCAGAAGAGGGCATCGGATCCCCATTACAGATGGTTGTGAGCCACCATGCGGTTGTTGGGAATTGAACTCAGGACCTCTGGAAGCTGAGCCATCTCTCTAGCACTCAGAGGTTGTTCTTTATAATAAGAGTTAAAATATTTATTTGTTCAGTGTTCTACCAAGATGTTGGCTACATAGCTTAGCACAGCGTCTTTGTTGCACACACACAGCGGGTTGTGAGTTCTGCAATTTTCCCTCCAGTCCTGCGTTGAGTGGTGAGGCACACACTGTCCACTTCTCTAGGGCAGTGCTGGGGGGGGGTGGTGGTTTGTGTTTGGAGCAGTCTTCATCTACAGTTTCTTCTCTTGCATACAAATCATTAATTTCAGAACCTGTTGTTATCTGCAATTTAGTTCTAGGCTACTTTATTAATTAACTCAGTGTTCACACACACACACACACACACACACACTTATTTACTTAAAGTGTTTTTAATCCTTATTTTTCCAAGAACAAAAGTTTAGACCCAGGAATTGTGGTTAAAATATGAGGAATTGCATGGTATCGTAACTTATTCCTTTAATCCCAGCATTCAGGAGGCAGAGACAGGGGATCTCAGTGAATTTGAGGCTAACCTGGTCTATATAGTTGAGTTCTAGGCAAGGTAGTACTATATAAGGAGTTTCTGGAAAGAAAGAAAGAAAGAAAGAAAGAAAGAAAGAAAGAAAGAAAGAAAGAAAGAAAGAAAGGAAGGAAGGAAAGAAAGGAAAGAAAGGAAAGAAAGAGGAAAGAAGAAAGAAAGAGTGAAGGAAAGAGAAAAGTCTATGTGTGTTTATTAATTAAAATATTATACTTACATGTACATATGCATATCTACATATTTGTGATTTTACATATGAGTGTGTATATATGTACACACACACACACACACACACACACACACACACACACACGTATCTTCCTCGTGGACTTTTAAAATACAGCTGTACATTTCTGTTCGTCCTGATTTTATTTGTAGCACAGAGGAGGAGAGACTTAAGGGTAGGTGGGCTAAGGGCATTTAACTCTTTAAGGTGTGTGTCCCTGCCCTGACATGTACTTACTGAGGAAAGGTAGAAGCAGCAAGCAAAAGCCTTACAGGAACCGCCAGGAACTCCGAATGCTCTCATGACATAATGGTAAGCATATATAAAAGCTGTGTGGTAGATGCAAAGCTTAATAGATGGATTCCTTCCATTCAGTCTTCTAATTTAATAAAGTACGTCTTTTAAACCTCATTAAAACCAAATTCTTCTCCACAATTCAAGCTAAAAGAATTCATAAAAATCAGGCATATGATTTGGGGTGATTCTTTTCTTTTAAAAGATTCATTTATTTTATTTATATGAGTATACTGTTGCTGTCTTCAGACACCCCAGAAGAGGGCATCAGATCCCATTACAGATGGTTGTGAGCCACCATGTGGTTGCTGGGAATTGAACTCAGGACTTCTGGAAAGAGCAGTTGCTGCTTTTAACTGCTGAGCCATCTCTCCAGCCCAATTTAGGATGATTCTTTTTTTGTTGTTGTTTTTTGTTTGTTTGTTTTGTTTTTTTTCAAGACAGGGTTTTTCTGTATAGCCCTGGCTGTCCTGGAACTCACTCTGTAGACCAGGCTGGCCTCGAACTCAGAAATCTGCCTGCCTCTGCCTCCCAAGTGCTGGGATTAAAGGTGTTCGCCACCACTGCCCGGAATGATTCTTGATTCAAAACGATATACAGAGTAAATGCATGCATGGTAGGTGTTCAGTGTCCACCATCGTCTTTGGACAACTGTAACTTAAGCCTTGGGAAACCACAGTCCCATAGAACAAAGCGAAGCCCTGATGATGTAGTGTGCTTCCTGGACAGGGAGGACCTGGAAGCCCCACCACAGTGTGACAGCCGTGTCAAGCCCTGTCACCAGGTGACGTAATACACCTTTACAGTTCAGGCCAGCATTCCATTGTGGGGCTTTCTCTGAGAGGAACTGCAACATACCCATTTCAAACAAGCTGACATTCCCACAACAAAATACTGCTCAACCGGAACAAGGAACAAATTACTAACATGTGCAGTAGGGGACGAAGCTCTGTGTTCTGCTGTGTTCCTGAGTTCCCGAGTCTGTTCAGGTATGTCTTCCCCAACTATCTGCTCCTCTCCATGGAAGTTTAACACTATAGCTCCATAAGTCTTTATGTATGTTGATCTTTTGGAGGGCACATGCTGATGCATTCTCATTCTCTCTCTCTCTCTCTCTCTCTCTCTCTCTCTCTCTCTCTCTCTCTCTCTCTCTCTCTCTCTCTGGCTTTTGCAACCTTTGTAATCAGCTCTCCTTCCTGGAAGCAACATCACATTCCTTCCCCTGTTAAGGATGCCTGACTTAAGTGAAGGACCACATCCTGACTCCATAGGGTGCAATTCAATATACATGGCAGTCTTGAAAGCTACTAGATGGCCAGATGGTAGTAGCTTTTGCCTTTATCATCCAATGTCAGAGGCTGGAGGATCCCTATGAGTTCGAGGCCAGCTTGGTCTACAGAGGCTACACAAGAGGCATCCAGGACATCCAGGGTTACACAGAGAAACCCTGTCTCAAAATCTGCTAAATTAAATGTTGTCACATTAGAATGTGATAATATAGAGCCTGCATATATTATATATCAACTAGTAAAACCTTAACATTGTCCTTGAGCAGGGTATGAAACCCAAGAGCAATGAGGTAGTGTGGATGGGGATTGTTCTGGAAGTTCAGGGGTCATAAAGGCCCCTCCCCAGAACAAGAGCATCTATATCAGTCAAGATCGGAAGTCCTGGTTCTTCCTTGGGATTGACTAACTCCAGCTTGGGACTGAGTCTGTAGGAGGAGCAAGAGCAGTGGGAGGTTGCCTCAGTTTCCTAGTAGGTCTTGGGTTAGTGTGTCGTTCTTGATTTGGCAATGGGAAGGAACCTTTTTACACAGAACCGTGTCCTTGTGGTTAAGGCTGACTGTAGGCCCTAGCGAAGCCTGTGATCTTGAGTGGAGAAGCAAGTTGGTAGAAGTACAGGTTCTGCTTTTAGACTTGCTGTCTCAGGTATTTGAAAAGGTCAGCAATGTCAAGAAGTGGCGTTCCCTTCCCCTTAAAAGTTCTTATGTGTAGTTCCTGTGTGGCATCTGATTCAGGATCAAAATAAAAATGTTATGTTTCTGATACAGCAGTAACAAATGAGCTCCTGCACCTCAAAATCATACTGAAGACAGGCTGACTGCTAACACCAGGGCATCTAGTCAGTTCCCGATCATGATATTTACAGTATGCTGTAATTTACAATATGATGGGTATGGGGGCAAGGTGGTGGTGGCGTTTGGTGACTAGAGAGCACTTTTCTAGATACAAAGGAAATACAAATAGAACTGTCTTCAGTGTATGTGGAACCTTAAGCTGAATAATGGCACATTATGGCTCCAATTTGACAGCTACCAGCCTGAACACAGTTGGTACTGACTGGCTTTGGATGAGGGTAGTGTCTGCCAGCTTTCCCTATTGAAAACCAACCCTTCTCCTTTTCTCCTTTCCGTACCAGTCCCTGGAAAGAAGCCACTGTGTATGCTCAAGGACTCGTCCTCCATGGGTTGGAGCACGGGCACTGAATTAAAACAGTAGACAATGGAAGTGAACATTATAAGAGTTTCAAAACATGAAACCCCAAGGAATAAACCTAACTAAATATGCGTAAGGGCCATGCTCCAAAAATACCAAAATGCTGATTAAGAAATAAATGGAGGAAATTCTGAACAAATGTGAGGTCGAGGCTGGCACTAGGAGTGTAGCTGAGTCAGTGGGCTGCATGTCCTGCAGGCACAAACCTCTGGGTTGCATTCCCAGCACTGTGCAAACCAGGCATGGGAGTGGTGGGCTATCCTACCACTTAGAAGTTTCAGCAGTTCAAGGTTGTCCTAATCTATATAGCAAGTTTGAGGCAGAGTGGGACACCAGAGGCTTTGCCTCAGATACACATGATATGGACAGACAGATAGGAAGTATCATTGTGAGCTGGAATAATAAGCATATTTAAAATGTCACTTATTGCCTTGTCCCTCATTGGCTGGCTGAAGGCAAGATGGGTGACCAAGACATCTACTGGAACTGCCCTCAAAATTGGGCTAGGGTTTGCACTTTGAAACTGCTTCAGTCTCCACCAGGACTTGAGCTGAACCTGTGCAGGCAGAGCTTCCTCAGGTGCGCAAAGGGCATGGACTTCATTCTTGAATGGATTCTCAACCTAGTGAAAGGCATCATGCTAGTCTTTGTACATCTTAATAATAAAAAAGGTAATACCTTCCAAAAAGGTCATTTTTTCCCCCTAAAGCCATTTGCTTCAACTCCAGTGAAAATGTCAGTACAGGGCTGTGGGCGAAGCCCAGTGGAGGGTGCTTTCCTAGCTTATGAGAGGTCTGGGTTTGCTCCAGCACTTCAAAAACCCCCAAACAAACCTCAGGAGCTCTTGTACGTAGTAGGACATCCTGATATTAAATTTATGTGAGAAGTGTCAGTGAGCTGGGCCAGAGAAACCAGTTTTCTAAAGGAAGGCTGAAGGTTCAGGATCCGGCTCTGCAGCCACAATGTGGCGGTTGAGAAGCTGGAGCTGTCAGGAGTCTCCAGGGTGCCATGTGCCCATGCAAGCAGAAGACCCATGTATGCTTATGAGCTTGGACCACACAACCATGGAGTGTGGCATGTGCAGACTAACAGTTACACTGCTGGCACATGTTGACATGACATCATGTACAGAAGTTAAGACAAGAGGACAACAAGCTCAAAACACAGAATTATAAAAAATGGAGAGAAAGTATTTATGGCCTCACATTGTAAAAAGAGTGCTCAGAAATGCCATCGATGGCCGATTTACTTAAAAACCATAGATTTCTGCCAACTCAAATACTTTGAAGCAGGGATTCTTCTGAGCATGGGGCTGAGCACAATCTTGTTTGTAGCCGTTTGGTCTTTTCCCTTGCAGGTCCTGAGTGAGTTTTTGTTTGCTTATTCCACTATTGCCAGACTTTTACTCATTCTTAAAAGTTCCTCATCGGGCTAGTGAGATGGCTCAGCAGTTAAGAGCACTGATTGCTCTTCCGAAGGTCCTGAGTTCAAATCCCAGCAACCACATGGTAGCTCACAACCATCTGTAATGGGATCTGATGCCCTCTTCTGGTGTGTCTGAAGACAGCTATAGTATACTTATGTATAATAAATATTAAAAAAAAGTTCCTCATATACTTTAGAAAATTTCCTTGTAGGCTGTTTGTGCTCCAAATATCTTCCTAGTTTCTGGCCCTTTTCTACCCTCCCTCACCCACCCCCACCCCTTCTCTTTGCCTCATATCTTTATGCAGTTACATTTTGGATTTAAGAATAATTTTAGGGGCTGGTGAGATGACTCAGCGGGTAAGAGCACTGACTACTCTTCCAAAGGTCCTGAGTTCACATCCCAGCAACCACATGGTGGCTCACAACCACCCATAATGAGATCTGACGCCCTCTTCTGGTGTATCTGAAGACAGCTACAGTGAATTATGCCGGAGCGAGCGAGGCCATCCTGAGTTTAATTCCCAGCAGCCACATGATGGTTCAAGGCCAGCTATAGTGTACTCATACACATAAAATAAATAAATGAATCTTTAAAAAAAAAAAAGAAACCCAGAGCCAGGTGCAGTGGCACCAGACTTTAATCCCAACACTTGGGGAGGCAGAGGCTGGCAGATCCCTATAAATTTGAGGACAGCGTGGTCTACACAGTGAGCTTCAGGCTGCTGAGGCAAGATAGTGAGAGCACATCACCAAAAAAAAAAAAAAATAAGAATTATTTTAGTTTTTAACTTTTAAATTTTACTATTTATGTGTATGAGTGCTTTGCCTGCGTGCATGTATGTCTGTTTACTCTGTGTGTGCCTGGTGACCATAGGTCAGAAGAGGGGGTTGGATCCCTTAGACGTAGAGTCATGGAAGGTTTTGATGCTCCCTATGGGTGCTGGGGACTGAACTGAGTCCCTCCTCACTGAGCAAGATGCTTTAAACCACTGAGGGGCTGGCGTTTTGTTTTTAAATGCATGTCAGTTCTTAATGCCGGCAGATTTAATCCAACCTCTAATTTATTGTCTCTTTTTTTTCTTGCTCAAGAATTTTGTATTTTGTATTCTCTTGGCAAAGATTTGAAGCCAGTTACTCTTCAGGACTTGGTTTTTGTTTTTGATTTTGTTTTTGTTTTTGTTTTTGTTTTTTTGAGACAGGGTTTCTCTGTGTAGCCCTGGCTGTCCTGGAACTCACTCTGTAGACCAGGCTGGCCTCGAACTCAGAAATCCGCCTGCCTCTGCCTCCCAAGGGCTGGGATTAAAGGCGTGCGCCACCACTGCCCGGCAGGACTTGGTTTTTGAGTATTGTATTCTGGTGGCTTTCTTTTCGTGCTCGGTGGCTCCTGTTTCAGTTGGGTACTGCGATGCCTAGCCTTGCCTCTGCGAAGAATGATGTGCTTAAACACCAGTTTCTACAAGTGTTCATCTGTGTGTGCACGTGTGTGTGTGTGTGTGTGTGTGTGTGTGTGTGTGTATGTGTATCTGCCCTTTTTTTTTTTGGTTATCATTTCCTTTAGTCTGTTTAATTCAGTCTTTTAACAGTATCACGTTTTTTTTAGTATTTCAGTTTCATTAGAAAGCTTGACATTTGGTAGAGAAAGTCCCTGGATTATTTTTGTGAGGACATTAATACCATTTATGAATAGTGACTCTTTGTTCTTCCTTGCTTTCCCTTAGTTCTTTTATTTCTTTTCATTGGTGTACAGTTCTAGCTCAGAGTTGGAATACAGGGTTGAACTGAACTAGAAATAATGGGTGCCTTTGTTTGGTCCACATCCCACAGGGCGTGCTGTCAGCCTACACAGGTATTTTGTGGATATCTTTACCAGGTCAAGGAAGTCATCTTCTGGATGCGATGGTGATCCACTGTGACATCTGTCACCCATTTTATTGGCAGGGTTGATTCAGCTGATCTGTCACCAGTACATGTGTCCATCTCAAGCCTCCCCTGGTATAGGAAGGGGCCCCTGTTCCAGAATCAAACAAGCTGTCATGACTGCCATTCCTTTCTGTTGGTTGGACACCATAAGACAGTTTTAAAATAAAATAAATGGTTGCAGAATTTTATCATGAGGCTTTCTTAATTTTTTTTAATATACTTACAGGTGTGTGTATGTGTGTGTGTGTGTGTGTGTGTGTGTGTGTGTAAAGAGAAAGAGAGGCCAAGTAATAATAAATACACCAATTCGCCGGGCAGTGGTGGTACATGCCTTTAATCTCAGCTCTTGAGAGGCAGAGGCAGGCGGATTTCTGAGTTCGAGGCCAGCCTGGTCTACAGAGTGAGTTCCAGGACAGCCAGGGCTATACAGAAGAGACCCTGTCTCGAAAAACCAAAATAAAAATTAATCAATCAATCAATCAATCAATCATCAATTCATATTCCAGTGTTAACACCTGGCCTTGTATTCTTTGAAAGAACTTGAATTAGTCTTGAATTATCAGTTTTTTGTTAGGTTTCAACTCACTAGTGCCTTATTTTTCTATACTTAAAGTGCCATTGAAGTAAGGTCTATCCATATCTCAGGGTTATGTACACACACACACACACACACACACACACACACATTAAAGTAGCTAATTATAAGGTGCCATTGATTATTAAGATGGATTCTGGTTTCAGAGCTGTCAATCAGGAATTTTATTGTTTTGTACTTTATATTTATGAACATTTGCTTCTTGTTGGGGTTTGGATTTATTTGTGTGTGTGTATCTTTGTGTATATGGGTATACATCTGCATATGCTGTGTGTGTGTCTGTCTGTCTTTGTGTATATGGGTATGCATATGCTATGTGTGGAGATGAGGAGTCAACCTTGGGAGTTATTCTTCAGGAACCCCCTCTCCCTTGAGCCAATGTCACTGGGACTGGGCTGGATGGTGAGTATCCCCAGCGATATGCCTCTCCAGCGCTTCCATTCTGGGATTACAGGCACATGCTGCTCACTATGCCTGGCCTTTTGCATGTATGCTGGGACTTGAACTCAGGCCCTTAAGCTTGCAAGGCAATCCCTTTACTGACTGAGTTAACAGCTTAGCCCCTGACCACCAGCTCATAGCTCCTCTTGCCTCATCCTTCTGAGCATTTTTTTGAGTTAGAAGTGGGTCTCCCTGTGCCTGGCCCTGCTGTTTGCTTTCAGTGTGACTTTGTTTTAATTCTTTCTGATCTGACAATCTTTTGTTCTTTCAGAAAAGATTTCTGGAATCAAATTCTGTAGTTGTGAGTTTGGTCTTTGTTATTACTGTTTGTTTGTTTGTTTGTTTGTTTGTTTTGCCGCTATAGAAAATAAAACTAAGGTATAAAACCTGTATATATAAAATTGTATTGTTTGTACTAATTCCTGGGGGTTAGATCCCCCAGCTTAGTGCTTAAGTTTAGCAAGGTCTCCTCCCTGGCTGTCCCTGAGGGCCTAAGGAGATTCACTTCTCAGCTTGCTCAGCATGCAAACATTGTGGTAGGTTTCTCACCCTGCTTGCTCTGAGTGGGGTCCTAGACTCATTTGGAGAACTCAGGCTTAATTCAGGGGTTAGTGGACTGGTCTGTAGACCAGATGTGACGCAGGGCCTTCATTTTTTTGAGTGGCATTGTAATGCAGCACATGAGTACCTATTGTTTAAGTATTACCTGCTCTCCAGCTTCAGCATGAGGTAGCTGACACAGCACTCGCCAGGAAAAGCTGAAGATACCTGGGTGGTGACATTTGTTGACTTCTAACTCTCTACTTTACTGACATCCTGTTCAAATCTCCTTCCTGTCAGGCCCTTACCTGTCTTTCCTACTGTCTTTACTCTTTGAGCTTCTGACCCAAAGGTTTTCATGCAGTTGGGAATGGTATGGTTGTATACGTTTCTACTTTGGCTGTGGGCCGTTTTCTGTCAGGCACTACAGTAATGGCTGGTGGCGTGAGTTGACTCAGTGGTACCTCGTGCCCCTTGTACTCTGACTTAGAGCAGACATGGATGGAGAGCGTGGCTACTTAACTGAAGTTGGGGTTCACCTCAGTAGTGTAGGAGTCTGATGGAGTCAGTCAGCTCGAGAAGGAGTACGAGGACCACACAGATAGTCTTGGTTTTAGGAGCTGAGTCATGATGTTTTTGCTCCCTTCCTAAGGAGTGGCTGAAGCAGAGTGAGGGCCACCTTCCCTGGTGGTCTAGTTACCTGGGGGGGTTTGCATTTCATCTCTGTCTTAATTGACTTAAGGCCAGTGGTTGTCACCCTTCCTAATGCTGCAACCCTTTAATACAGTTCCTCATGTTGTGAGGCGCCCAACCATAGAATTATTTTGGTTGCTACTTCATAACTGCTATGAATTGTAATGTAAATATCTGACATTCAGGGTATCTAATATGCGGCCCACAAAGGGGTTGGGACCCACACTGTTTGAGATCTGCTGTTTTAGACTCTAACTCAGGAGTGAGAAGCTTAGGATCTGCAGCTCAAATCTCACTTAGTGCCTTCCTTCATTGAAAGTGAAGCTTGCATGGAACTCAGCAGCAACCTTTGATTATGTGTGGCGCTTCTGTTACAGAGCCCAGGAGCTGATGTAGAAGCTGCCCACCCTCTGTAGGGTGGCAGGTGCTGATTTAAACAAGTGGTAAGAAGGTATGGGTACCCATCAGGGAGAGACACGGGACAGATTGAGAAGAACACTACACATGGGGCCCCTATTGGGATGGTCTTGGGAAGCAGTGTAGGCGTGTCCTTGAGTGTTTAGAATCGTAGATTTGGAAGTGCTCAATAAATGTTGTTACTGTTATACAGCTGAAGGAGCAGCACAGATTTCATTAGAGTAAACAAAATTTTCAACCCCAAGTAGAGTTTTTGTGGTTGGACATCCCTTCTGCAGACTCTGGTCTTACTGTGTGCCTGTGAGTGGATTAATGTTGTACGGGACTGACTTTTCACCAGAGTATCTTAATGCAAAGAATAGAGAGTCTCCAAGGCTGGTGTGTGTGTGTGTGTGTGTGTGTGTGTGTGTGTGTGTGTGTGTGTGTGTATATGTGTGTGTGTATATATGTGTGTGTGTATGTGTGTGTGTATATATGTGTGTGTGTATATGTGTGTGTGTGTGTGTGTGTGTGTGTGTGTGCAGGCTTTTTTAGATAAAGAACAAGCCTTTTTTTACTCTACCTTCCTAGTCTTCTAAGGATTCATCCGGTTTAAGAACTATGTGTGGCTTATTTTAGTTTTGACATGATGTATAAGTGATGACTTGTGGAGTTGGCTCTGCGTGTTTTGTGGATGGATCCTTTGCCCTGGGCACACTCCTGGCCTGCATCAGCGAGGAGCCCTGTGGTGTGTGTTGTGGCTCAGCATTCAGCAGCAGGCTAATGTTACCCAAGGGGACTAGGGTGTGGGCTGGGTGGTTTTACTGTTCAGTATCCTGGAAGGCAAAGCACAGAAATGTTCAGCTGCCTTCCATAAATTATATATAAAGTCAAAACCAAGAAAATGTTATTTTTTTCCAGCATGAGCAATATAAAGAGAAGCATATGAGAATTCAGTATCCAGGCCAGAATGAGCAGTGGAATTCACATTGTCATCATCAGAGGAGAAAAACCAGTTGTAAAGTATAGTGGTAATCATTTCTTCAAATCACACTTGTATTTGGCTTTGGGGTTCTTTAGCAGGCCGATGTTGGCAGTACAGTGTCCTATTGAATTAATATTAGCATCAACTTGGTAGCCTCCGATTTGAATTACGACTTCATTAATAGTGAGTGGGTGACTTGGGCGTGACATCTGGGGTCAGAAGAGAGCCATCACCACCACATTTATCAGAATATACTGTCATGAGTGGCATAGGCATGCAGCCTGTGCTTCCACCCCCCCCCCCCTTGCATTCTGGTGTATCTGTCCATCCACTGTCCCAGAATCCTGTCCAACAGTTCTCTCTGGGAAGTAATTACTAATTGATTGGAGTTGCCCGGAGATGACTCACACTTGGTAACTTCATCCTGCTGAGCATAGATGGACTTCATGTGGATAATTGAGAACTGTGTGTGAGTAGTGGGTGCTATCATTCTGGGAGGTTTATGTATTTTTAATATTATACAAACATTTCTAGGCAAGTGTTAATGCCACTTTATTTCTAGATTAGTAAACAGAATACATTTCAAGTTTTTACTGAAATTGAAAATGGTGTATATTTTGAATTAAGTGATGATTTTATATCCTTTGGTGTTCTTAGCTTAAGCTATTTCGCAATAGCAATCTCAAGCAGCTAGGGAATATGCAGGCAAGACTGGCGCTTGGGATGCGAAGAGGGCAACTGTAGAACTTTCTCCTCTACACCTTCAGGGTGGGAACAGCTGGTAGGCCACTG
>JADRCD010241564.1:0-16076 GCA_019843815.1 Montemys delectorum
TCTCTCTCTCTCTCTCTCTCTCTCTCTCTCTCTCTCTCTCTCTCTCTGTCTCTTTCTCTTTCTCCCTCCCTTCCTTTCTCCCTACTCCCTCTCCTTCCCTCTCCCTTCCCTCTGTTTTCTCCTTCTTTGGATATTATCTCACTAAGCGTTCTAGGATGGCTCCCCATTCAGAAGCTCCTTTCACAGACTAGTATGCACTGAAATCTGACATGTGTGTGCCACCTAGACCATGACTGTCTTCTTTCTTCTTCTTGTTAGGACCACCTACAATAACGGAAGTGAATTTGTTTCGTGCAATGGATGTCCTAGTGCACTGAGGCTACATGCCCCTGTAGAACTGTAAGTTAGAAAGAAAAAGTGTTGCCATAGATGTTGTCACAGACACACCTCCTTCCCAGTCCACAAGGCCACTCTGCAGGGTACCTGCTCTTCAGGTAGCCCTAGTTAGGCCAACATATTGCATTCCCTTGCCTCTAGCTACTACCATATACTTGGAAGAGCCTCTCTGCCAGTCCAGTTCTGGGTCTTCACTTCTTCTTCTTTGGAGAATATCAACACCTCCTGGATTTATTAGCTATCTCCTTCCAGAAGCATCAGAAATCTCAGAAAATCTATGCCTTGACACTTCTAGGCCACTTCCACGGCCTGATTAATTGCAGGCTGTAGATCAGAAGGATGATCCCAGAAATCAGTTCTGAACATCCTGCCTCCTGGCAAGGTAAGAGAGTCCCACAGGGTCTGTCATGACAAACTAGGAAGCTAAGTAGGGAGGAGGTGGTAGGAGATGAGGTCATATTGCTTGGACTTGATTAAATGCGCTGCCTCTGTCTCCATTTCTGGTTTTGAGTCATCACCAACAGCTGGCAAGTTTTCTTTGACCCGAACCTCACTCCCACAAAAGAAAACCATGATTGATATTTGTAATGTCTAGCCAGGAGAGACTTTGAAGGTCATCTATTTAATTGGCCCCTCACCATGAGCTGCTGGACAGTATGTTTGGGAGATAGCTGTATGATTGGTGAACAAGGTAGATAAGGGCAAAGAGAATTTGGCAGATGATAGAAGATGGTCAGATTAGCTTTGTAAACTATTACTCTTGGTGTCTCACCAATGACTATGAGCCTGAGAAAGGTTCTAAAACCTCTGGGGAGTCTCCATTATCCAAACTTCTCCCTTAAAACCTAAGCTGGCTGCTTCCTTAGACTGGCCCCCTTCTCCTAGTACATACAGAAAAGTCAAATATAGCTATTGATTCAGTAAAGCATACCACATATCATACCAAACAATTCTATGTGATATAAATCAGCTCATAAACCATTGCCTCCAGCTGCTGAGGACCATAACAGTGGACTGACCTACCTAAGGTGATTACTGTGCGGCAGAGATAAGGTTTTACATTTCTAGTGGTTAAACTTACTCAGCTTTCTGAAATCAGGCTTGGAGAACCCCATCAAGCAGCACAGACAGGCCCTATCCACACAATGTCATCAGCTACCACAGCCTTCAAGGGCCCTTTCATCACCCTCTCCTGTGAGGATACCCCTGCCAAGGTTCCCACCCCTTCTTCACGTTGCTAACTGACATGAAACCTCCCAGCCCTCATCTTTCTTCTCCTGTTATAGTTATGGACCATTTACTTTGTTCTTTGCCTTCAGCCTTGGTGAGATAACTCTAGCATGGTTGTCTCCTTCATCACCACATCTTCTTGATCTTTCTTATTCTTTTCCCCCATCAGAAATTCTGCTGTTCCACAAGTCTTTCTCCTAGGCTATACTCTTCTCTATCTTCCTTCTTTCTGGGCCATCACTTCCCCACTTGTTTGCTAAAGCCTAAGCTTTAACTCACTGATGCATATCATCTCCTGGTTATCTTCAAAAATGAGTTCTTCACTTACTCTCAGCCTGCCCTAGGTGACTGTATGCCATGTCATCATCTACCATATGCCCAAGCTGAAGAAATGGCTTCTAAGCCTGAGTCTCTTCCCCTTGCCTACCCTAACTCAACCTAGCTTGGCAATGCATCTTCCTTATCTTTCCATCTGGTTGTGTCTCCATGTTCCCATCCTGTCTTTTTTAGATGACTGTAGCAACTTCCTAACTGACTCTATCTCCTCACAATCTGCTGGATCTGCAGCTGCTGGAGTGATCTGCATAAAGCTGCAGCCTTTATACCTTTCCAGGCTACCTAACTGTTCTCAAAATATAGCTGAGACACCTAATCATAGTTTACTGCCACATCCTTTATTCTTTGGATTCCAGCCTGCCATACTCTCAATATTCCAGCCACACACAGTGCTTGACTTGCTCTTTCATCCACTCTGGATCCCTGTAGGCCTCATACCTCTTCTGTATTTTCTTCTAAGGCAGTGGTTCTCAACCTTCCTAATGCTGTGACCCTTTAATATAGTTCTTCATGTTGTGGTGACCCCCCCCAACCATAAAATTATTTCATTGTTACTTTATACCGTAATTTTGATACTATAATGAATTGTAGTGTAAATATCTGCTATGTAGGATATTTATTATGCAACCATGTGGCTCATGACCCATAAATTGACAACCACTGCTTTACGGTCTGGCTAGATTTTTTTCTCCTCTCCATATCTTGCCTTTCTAGGACTTCACCTTCATCCCATTGCTATAATTTACTACTAAACATGGTGAAATTACTATTCTGTCTCCTCTACTGACTGTGGTGGTGGTCTAAACAAGGACTTACCTGTGGGGCAGTGGGGGACAGTGGTCTGCTTAAGTAACTTAAGCTTTGAGCCCTGGAGCCTCTGTGGGCAATTTCTGCTTGCAGGGGGTGGAAGGAGCTTAGCCATAACTCCTGAGTCTTTGGTTCCTTTTTAAGTCACAACCCCTCACAGCTGCCCCTGCAGGAGATGTGTGCTCTATCAGGCAGACAATGCCCCAAGCTCCTAGCATTCTAGCTGGACCCTACCCCTAGTCATCTGACCACAGCCAGGCATGCCACTCCCCATACAATAAAAGGGGTGGTTTGCTCCCTCTTCTCTTGCTCTTCTTCCTCACTCTCTTGCTCTTTATCTTCTTTCTTGCTCTTCCCCTCTCTCTTGCTCTCTTGCTCTTTGCCTCTGTTCTCCCTCTCTTGTCTCCTCTCCTCTCTTGCTCTTTGTTCCTCTCTTGCTTTGTTCCTCTCCTTTCTCACTCTCTCCTTATTCTCCATTCTTTCTCTCTACTTGATCGGCCTATTTTCTCCTTCCTACAATAAAATATCTCGTTTATACATTGTCTCCTTCTTAATTAACGTGTGCCCTGCCAATAGGCCTCAGCACCAGGGAAAGAGAGACCCAGGCTTCACACCAGGTACAACACTTACCTATAGTTATCACTTTGCTCCTAGCATGATGACTAAACACAGAAGGTGAAAACAATCCAGGCCTGAAGGATGAGTATATGAACAAGTGAAGTAGCTGGAGTAAGGGTGTCCAGGGGGATACAGAGGAAAATGTCCTTTACCAACCTATGGGCAATGTCAATACAAGGGAAAGAGGGCCAAAGTTAGGAAGGCAAAGACCAAGCAAGCCATAAAAACTAAAGAAGAGTCACAGGTTAGAGCACAAGGCCACTGTGAAGTAAGGAGAGGTGTCGAACTATGGTGGTTCCTGAAGGGCTTCTGGATAATGCCTGGTGTGCTCTTTAGCTTTCTCTATTGCTATTGCATACGAGACACTCAGCTTGGTTTAAAGGCAGGGTGTTTACATTTTCCAAAGTCTCAGGAAAGATGAACAATTCTTGCTCATGTTAGAGACTGAATCCCACTGGATTATGGTTCACATAGTCTTCTAGAAAAGGTCCACCAAATATGACAGCCATTGACCACATGCGACTACTGAGCATGTGAATTGTGCCTAGAATGAATGCAAGTTAGCTATGAGTATAAAATCTATCCACAATTCCAAAGACAAAGAATGTTGACTCTTTTGATATCTTGCTTTTATAAAAATAACATGTTGAAATGATACTACTTGACAATTTGGAGTAAATAAAATATATTGTTGAAGTTAATTTCACATTCTTCCTTTATTTTGTTCAATGAATGATTCTAGAAAAATTTAAATTGTGAATTTATTTATACTGAACACTGTCCTCCCATCATTGATTTGCATATATAATCTGTATATATATATACATACATATGGGTGTATATATATACACATATATGTATATATACATATATATGTGTATTTCTATCATCTACCATCATCATTTTATAAAATAAATGGTATCTGTGATGGTTTGAATATGCTTGATCCATGGGAAGTAGCACTATTAGAAGGTATGGCCTTCTTATTTATAATAGCCAGAAACTAGAACAACCCAGATGTCCATCAACAGAGGAATGGATACAGAAAATGTGGTACATCTACACAATGAAGTACTATTCAGCTATTAAAAACAATGAATTTGTGAAATTCTTAGGGAAATAGATGGATCTGGAGAACATCGTCATGTGTGAGGTGGCACAATCACAAAAGAACACACATGATATGCACTCTCTGATAAGTGGATATTAGCCCAGAAGATCAGAACACAAAAGTACAATCCACAAACCACAAGAAACTCAAGAATAAGGAAGACCAAAGTGTAGATACTTCATTCCTTCTTAAAAGGGGGAACAAAATACCCATGGAAGGAGTTGCAGAGACTAACTGTGGAGCAGAGACTGAAGGAAGGACAATCCAGAGACTGCTCCACCTGGAAATCCTTCCCATATTTAATCATCAAATCCAGACACTATTGTAGATGCTGGCATGTGCTGGCTGACAGGAGCCTGATATAGCTCTCTCCTGAGAAGCTCTGACAGTACCTAACTAATAAAGAAGTAGAGGCTCACAGCCATCCATTGGACTGAGTACAGGGTCCTCAATGAAGGAGCTAGAGGAAGGACCCAAGAAGCTGAAAGGTTTGCAGCCCCTTAGGACAAACAACAATATGAACTAACTAGTACCCCCAGAGCTCCCAGGGACTAAACTACCAACCAAAGAGTATACATAGTGGGACTCATGGCTCCAGCAGCATATGTATAGCAGAGGATGGCCAAGCTGGTCATCAATAGGAGGAGAGGCCCTTGGCCCTCTGAATGTTCTGTGCCCCAGTGTAAGGGAATACCAGGACCAAGAAGTGGAAGAGGGTGGGCTGGTGAGCAGGGGGAGGGGGAAGGAAACAGGGTTTGTTTTTGTTTTTGTTTTTGTTTTCGGAGGGGTAACCAGGAGAGATCATTTGAAATGTAAATAAAGAAAATATCTAATAAAAAAAAAAGGAAAAAAAGAGAAGGTATGGTCTTATTGGAGGAAGTGTAGCCTTGTTAGAGGAAGTGTGTCACTGTAGATCCATGGCTTCAGGTCTTGTATATATGCTAAAGTCTGGCCAGTGAGATCCAGTCCCCTTCTGCTGCTCATGAATCACAATGTAGAACTCTTGCTCCTTCAGCACCATGTCTGCCTGGATGCTGCTGTGTTTCCTTCCCATCATGATGATAATGGACTGAAGCTCTGAAACTGTAAGCCAGCTCCAATTAAATGTTTAATGTAGAAGAATCCCTTTGGTCACGTTGTCTCTTCACAGCCATAAAACCCTAACTAAGACAGAAGTTGATACCAGGGCTGGGATATTGCTGTGATAGGCCTGACTGTGTTTTCGTTTGGAGGAATGTGGATTTGGGGACTTTGGATTTGGAAAGCAGTGGAACGCTTTAAGTGGGGCTTAATGGGCCATCCTAGTAGGAATATGGAATACATTAGTGCTGAGGGCAATAAAGCCAAAACTAAGACAGTGTCGAAATACCAGAAAAGACCGCACTCTCAAAATAATTGATAGACTACTAGATGTAAAAGTCAGCCTCAGTGAGATCTCCCTCACTGTATCCTGTCTCCTTCAGCTCTGTAAGTCAGACTTGGGCTAATCTACCAACTGGCATCTGAATGCATAGTTTAATGATCCATCACACTAGGTCATGATTCGCTTTTGTCTGCCCACCCTCTGCCAAAAACACACATACTGATGTGGAAGACAGGATGCCTCCTGCTTTTGGGACCTGCAGACACCACTCTGTTCTTAGTGCTGTGGTTATTCCTCTGTAAGGACTTTTTAATCTCCAGCTCTAGTCCAATTGCTTGGGACACTTCTGTGTCATGTGCAGACAAGTGCAATAGGGGCTCACAATACCCACTTTCCCTACAGAACATTGATTCTTCCTTTTGAATTAGACCTCAAGAAATGACCATTGCTCCACTATGCACCAGGCTCACTTGGTGAACCAATGTAGGTCTTTCATGCTAAACAAAGGCTTGAAAGTGAAGAGAAGACAGAGGACTGCTGGAAGCTGAGTAGAAGGGGAGTTGCTCCTTCTCAGCTTGTATACACAGTGAAGAGGGTACTAGAACCTAGGTCAATTAGTACCAATACTGCCCAGATGGCAGGTGTGTGTGTGTGTGTGTGTGTGTGTGTGTGTGTGTGTGTGTGAAGGCGAGTGTTCTCCAAAAGTTCTATAAATGCAGAAGCTTCTTCCTGGGACCAGAAAGTGTTGGGGAGAGGCCAAGGCTTATTTTTGAGTGTTTCCTGAAAAAGAACTTTGGTGTCTGGGAGCAGGGCGCCTTCATGTCTTATTTTAGCCCTGCTAGAGTCACATGGCACAATAGTAATAATAGATATGCTTACCGAATGCTTGCTCTGTCTCAGGTACTCTGCACAGAGCTCTAAATGTGCACAGTGATTCCCCAGGTAGGTGGCACATCGCTCCTCTCTCACCATAGAGGAGTCAGCGAGTGGCAGAAACTCATCTAAAACCAGACACTCTGTCTCCCCACTCAGTGCTTCACACACCTTATCCCCATACCCTTGAGGGATATTGGGCTCATGGCTTGTTCTGGTTGGTTCTATGTCAACTTGACACAAGCTAGAGTCATCGGGGAAGAAGGAGCCTCAGGTGAGAAAATTCCTCCATAAGATCCAGCTGTAAGGTAATTTCTTAATTAGTGATTGATGGAAGAGGGCCCAGCCCATGGTGAGTGGTGCCATCCCTGGGCTAGGAGCTCTGAATTCTATAAGAAAACAGGCTGAGCAAGCAAGCCAATGAGGAGCAAGCCAGTAAGCAGCACCACTCCATGGTCTCTGCATCAGCTCCTGCCCTCGGGACCATGCCCTGTTTGAGTTCCTGTCCTGACTTCCTTAAATGATGAACAGTGCTGTGGGTGTGTAAGCTGAATAAACCCTTTCATCTCCAACTTGCTTTTTGGTAATGGTGTTTCATCGCAGCAGTAGAAACCCTAACTAAGACACTGATTCAAATCTTATTTAATATTGGCCTTTGTCTCCATTTTGCATCTTGAATACTACATGCTAGAATGTTCTAGAGAGTTAGAAAATCATGGGCTAAAGAATGATGTGTCTTCTTCCTGTTTCCTGATCCTTGCTCATATATCCCAGACTTCCAACTACAGACTCAGTGAATTATGGATTTCTTTTGCTCAAAAGGAGAAACTTCCTTACAAGGGAGCAGCTGACACCAGAATTATGTCTATGGCTCTAAGGAAAGGCCAGACCCAGGGTCTTGAGCTCAGGTATGCTTCTCTTGAGGGTTAAGTGTCCAATATCTCTTCTCCAGGGACTCTTGATAATGTGTCCCTTGGAAAAGCTCTTAGAGGTCAGGTAACACAAAAGCAAAGGCTTCTCACTTTCCTAAGTTCACCCTTTGGCTGAACTCCTCCCCAAACCTGTCTCTATTCCATCCTTTTGCCCTCCCATGTCTGACCTGTGTCCCAGATGCCAAATATCATTCCTGATGATTCTCTGCTCATAGTTACATGCCCTCAAACACTTCCCCCTTTATAGTTCCCTCATAGAAGCCTTCTGTCCCCACTAAACCATTTTACCCAACTCCCTTGGTTACACCCTACTGACATCTTCTACATACCTCCTCTGCCCTTTCACCCTCTCCTTGCCCAGGTGCTTAGCCGTAGGTACTGTGCATCCTTTGGTTTAAAACCCTTCCTCCACCACACATCATAACAACTGACCCTGTCTACAAAGCTGTCCATCTCGGTAGGGAGACTGCCTTCCTATGGGTAGGGTCACTTTCCTACACTTTTATATTTCTTCCAGGCAAGTTACTCTACCTGCCAGAGTCAATTTCCTCATCTCTAAAACTAGGATCATAGCAAAGTTGTGAGGCTTAGCCGAGAGCACATATATAAGGTGCCTGGCACATGTCAGGGGAACAGTATGATCAATAAGTGCTTGCCGATTATGGTCCCGGATTTATGAGTGAACACGAGAATCCTTTGTGGAGTGAAGGTGGCTTTAAATTTCCCATGATTTGATTTTCTCATTCTGTTCTGGGATTCCTTCCCACCCCTGCACTCCCAGACATTGTTTTCAATAGAGAGTTTGCGAATGGATTTAAGATACGCTTTGAGTCCCTGTTCATAGTGCTGATTCTGATGAACAAGGAATGAGGGCCAGGGACTGCACTGGATTCTAGAGATACAAAAAGAGGTCAGCACTCCTGAAACATGTCCCTCAAAGCTTGGGTAAGAGACAGAGAGGGAATGGAGTCTTACAATTTTGGGATGATAGTATTTTTTTTTTTCAGAGATGGAAGTGAGTGTGTGGGAGATGCTGGACTTAGGCTAACATTATCCCAGAGAAGAGACACACTGAATTACTGAAGGATTAAGGAGTTTCCTGAGCAGAGAGAAGAGCTTTTGTTTTAACTAGAAAAAAATGAGCCCTGGCCTGCCTTTTGCAAGGCTGTGGGGAAACACATGCACACTGTCAGAAAAGAGTATCAGATGAGGCACCATGAGTCTGCTTTTGGAAAGCTCTAGACTGTGGGGGTGTGATCTTGAACAGGTGCCACTTAGGGCTAAGCCAGTAGAGCTTTGGGGGGTGCTAGTCACCTGAGCAGGAGGGATGAGCCCCAGAGCTGGGCAGAGTGCACAGAGACTTGGAGATCTCTAGAAAGTGGACTGGACAAAACATAGAGCAAAAGAAAGCATGATTCCAAGGTGTCTGGCTCAGTTCAAACAGTGAACAGAAGGACCTGGCCTAGGAGGGAGCAGATCTGAGAGCCAAGAGGCATTGGTTTCTCTCTCTGGAGAGATGACCCAGGCAGGTTCAGGAAAGTGTGTGAATGATCAATGAAGGAGACTCAAGCTGAGGGACTGGGGGCAAGAGGAAGTGACAGTGTGGCTACTCTGGCCATCTGTAGGTTTATTACTGGAGTAGACAATGTAAGAAAGCAAGAACGGCTTGTCGTGATAGAGCTTCCATTAATAGAAGGGCTTCTTCTTGTGTTCTCAGAGATATCCAAGATACCCACCTCTGGCATTTATAGACCTTACTCCTTGCTAGCATAGAGGGACCTGGCTGGCCCAGAGTTAAGGGCTCCTTCTTACACCAACATTCATCTGGCTTTCTAGCCACCTCAGGCATCACATGTGGCTCTCCCTGTGCCATTCCACTGTCTGTCACCATGCTGGGCTTGAGCCTCCTTTCTGCTTCTCCCACCCACAGCTGTCATCTCTTCTCCTGCTCTTTTCATCTCTTGTCAAACACATTTTGTACTTGCTGGCCCTGAGCCCTAAATCACTTCTTCTGGCCTTGGCTTCTCTCCTCGGCATCTTTTAAGTGTAAACTCCACCAGATGAACTGTTGCAAATGCCTCCCTACTTCTTTGTTGCTTTCCAGCCTTTAAAGTAAGTTTGACATTCAAGTGGAATGCTCAGTGCTAGGAATCCAGGAGATCTCCAAGGACTTCCTGCCAGAACGCTCTATAGCAAACCATCCTTCAGCTGAGCTCAGCACATTGCACAGAGAGCAAAAGCAGCATCCAACCCAGGAGGGCAGGAGAAAGCTCTGAGCCAGTGGTTTGTCCATGTTTATCTTGCATCCACCATCACCTCTCCTCCTCTGAGCCGAACTCTTTTTCTTCTATTACTGTAGAGCGAGGAGAAGGTCATCCTTATTCCCATTCTATGGATGAAGAAATGGAGTCTTGAGAAGTTTCAATAACTCACCTAAGAACCAGATAGGAGAGAGTTGTTTTCCCAAATTCTCAGAGTTTGAAAATACAGCCTTGTCTTTAGTGCTCCAGGTCTCTGGCCTGAGCCTCAGCTTCCTTCTCTGAAATGGTCCCTTCACCCAAGACCAAAGAGGACATTACAAGAGATGTAAACTGCTGCCTAAGTACAAGGCACAAGTAGCTTCACTTCAAGGACATCCTGTATCATTCATCTTTTTATTTAGCAACAGTTCAGGTACCCTAGCCCTAGTCCTGGCACCCTCATGATTTCGTCAAGCAATCTGCTAACACTGTTTCTACCCAGCATTAAGGGTGTATGCCTCATATACAACAAACCACTGTACTGGAGACAGGGGAGGGGGCTGTCGTGTGGCAAGTTGTAGGTGTTAAAGATGAGAAGTGTGAAGATTCCGAGTCCCTATTCCAGGTGACACATTCAGGCAAATGACTACAATATGCTAAACTGACATGCACTAGCCATGCCCTGCTCAGCAGCGAATGGTCCTGATGCTGTTGTGCTAGTAGAGCCTGTGCTTCCAGTGTAAAAGGCAGGTCTGACAATTGACAAAACAGATCTGGCCAATAGATGCTAGGATCTCAGGCCAGGAGAGGCCTCGTGACCTCCATGCTGAGAAAGACATAGATAGAGAAGGCAGGCTGGAGGAAACAGACAAAGTAGCACTGTAAAGGATGGTGCTAATGGTTTTGGAGGGTCCTTGAGTCAGGCTAGGAAGGGGAGTTTGTAGAGGCAAAGTTTAATTCAGGGCAACGGGGGTGGGAGGAAGAGACTGTAGAGCAGGAAGGTGTCACGTTTCTGGAAATAGCTTCCAACCTGATTCCGCTCCTAAGTCAGTTCTTGCACACAGTCTTACTGGAAGAAGAGCGTATGATGTGGCAGATGGAACAGGAAGTGGCCGTAATAACCACCTCCAGTTATTACTCTCATGGCTCACATGAAGAAATGGATGCTGAATATATGTTAGATTTATTAGAATTGCAGGCTTACAGGCTGTGGTCCAGCTAGCCCAACAATGGTTGTCTACCAATCAGACCTGCAGGAATCCAGTAGTTGTTCAGTCTGCAATGCTGGATTTCTCAGCTGGTCTTCAGTATGTGCCACAATGCAAAATAAGTAGGTTATAATGCCAGTGAAGGAAAGTACTTGCCAGGAAGAGAGAGAGAGAGAGAGAGAGAGAGAGAGAGAGAGAGAGAGAGAGAGAGAGAGAGAGAGAGAGAGAACAGTATATCTTTTACTTAGGCTGTCAGCAAAAGGATGTGGCCCAAATAAAGATCTGGATTAGAAGTGTGTTTAATTAAGAAAAAAAATCCCTCACAGGTGTGCCCAGCTACTTGGATTTTTGTTAATTCCAGACGCCATCACAGATGGGCAAAGGAGCTGAAGAGGGCAGAGCCTTGTCTCAGGGAGAACCCAAGCACTCTTGCATTCACCCCTAATTCCTCTCCATATTCTATGATACTGCCTCAAAATGTTTGGCAAAATGTCAAAAGATAATCCAGAGAAGCAGGCATCCCTGAAAGAAGGATGAAGAGCCAGGTCTGGCTCTTGGGGTTTTGGCAAAGGATGTAGGTAAAATATGAAATATTATCACTAAATAATGTTTAAAAAATTTGATTTGGCAGTTTAGCCAAAGCGCTTATAGAAAGCTGCTGTGCTGGGCAGTTTTCTGTCAACTTGACAGAAGCTAGAAAGACTTAAAAGAAGGGAAGCTCAACTGAGAAAATGCCTCCATAAGATCTGGCCGTAAGGAATTTTCTTTAGTTATTAATGGGGCCCAGCCCATTGCAGGTGGTGCCATCCCTGGGATGATGGTCTATGGTTCTATAAGAAAGCAGGCTGAGCAAGCCATGTGGAACAAGCCAGTAAGCAGCACCCCTCCATGGCCTCAGCATCAGCTCCTGCCTCCAAGTTTGAGTTCCTGTCTTGACTTCTTGTGATGATGAGCAGTGATGTGGAAGTGTAAGGCAAATACACCCTTTCCTCCCCAAGTTGCTTTCGTTAGGATGCCTCCTTGCAGCAACAGTAATCCTATCTAGGACAGGGGTCGTCTATAAGATAAGATTGTTACAATGGCTGCAGGAAGGCAAGGGAACCCCAGTTACCCATGTGGAGAGGCTGCTATGCTTGAGAACTATCATCCACGGGGCAAACATCAGCTTTTCCACAGGTGTATCCCTTATTGCTTTAATCTGTAGTCTAAGTTTCTCATGGCAAATGTTTAGTCCAAACCACCTTCCCATTTTGGTACTAAAGATAAGCTCGAATCTCTTTCTGGACTTCTTCACTTTGCCCAAATCCTCGGACCATATCAACTATGGGGAACAGATCCAGGGAGGAGGCATGGCAATCTGCTTCCAGAACCAAAGCCACTCATCAGCACCTTGAGGGCCACAAAGGGATCTTCTCCAATCACCTGCCCATTATGATTTGGCCTAGGTGACTGGACAGCAGATGAAACTGTTCATTCATTAGATGATTGAAGCATGACTTTTTGTACCTCCAAGCAAAGCTAAAATATACTTACCGAACTATAATAACAGTCAAACCTAGAACCCCTGTGTATCACCCTTTTCTCCTTGCTCCAGAGCCCAAGTTCATCTCAATTACTCTGTCTCTGTCCATTTGTTTCTGTCTTTCTGTTTGTCTCTATGTCTAGCTCTGTCTTTCCCCCCATAATAGACTATATATATATATATATATATATATATATATATATATATATATATACACATACATATATACTGTGCCTGTGCTTCAAGTGTAAAAGGCAAGTCTGACAATTGACAAAACAGACCTGACCAATAGATGCTAGTATCTCAAGCCAGGAGAGGCCTGGTGACCTCCATGCTGAGAAAGAAGTAGAGAAGGCAGGCTGGAGGAAACAGACAAAGTAGCACTATAAAGGATGGTGCTAATGGTTTTGGAGGGTCCTTGAGGAAGGGGAGGGGAGGCAAAGTTTAATTCAGGGTGATGGGGGTGGGAGGAAGAGACTACAGAGCAGGAAGGTGTTATATTTCTGATATATATACATATATATGTCATATATGAATATATATGTCTTATATGACTCTCTCTCTATATATAGATAGATATAGATATAGATATAGATATAGATATAGATATAGATATAGATATATAAGTCTTAGAACCTGAGGACATGATTTTGAGTTTCAGCTAAGCACTGATAAACAGTTTAACTTTGAATAGACTCCTTAACCTTGCTGAGCCTGGTTCTCCTCGTCTAGATGTGTAGTTTGTCTCTACTTTTAATCTTGTGCCCAGGTCTCTATAACCCAGTCTGGGGCTCATTCTGAAGCACCAGAATGAAGGCCAAGTTCCATTGCCACATCCAGTTCCTTTATTCTAAGGCCAGTGTTTGTTCCTCATCCCTCCCATCTAATCTATGATCACATGACCCAGTGCGACAGCTATGAAACCACCCTAAGTGTTCTGCTGCTAAGATCCATGCCAAGCTCCTTCCCTGGTTAGACCCCAATTAGGAACGATCTTAGTTTGGTACTCCTCTTTCCTCAGGGGCATCACTGTGCCCCTGCCCCATTTTGTTTAGTGCACTTTGGTTCCTTTCCTCTATTAGAAGCTCCCATAACACAGCACTGGTATAAAATGTGCATAGAGCATCTCCAGGGTTGCCATGGCAATAGAGTAGTGCTAGTATGAGAACAAGGGCCTTCTAGTTGTTTACTGAGTTGACACTAAGCCCTTCTCCTAAAGTAAAGACTTTGCTAAACATGACTCTAAGTTTCTCTTGCAGAATGTTTTCTCTGCTCCTACTGTTCATCATCTCATCGTCCAAACAGGACTGATTCAACAATGCACTGGCTTTCCTGTCTGATAGAGTTTCCTATGGTCTTATGCCAACATGGAGTACCCATCCCCTTGTGAAATCATCAAGACCCATATGTTCATGCCAGTTATAACTAAAACATCATCTACTTCTGAAAGCCTCGGATTCCCTCTTCTACACAGACAGGCTCCCCTTTATTCACAGAAATGTGTCCAGTCCTTATGCTCCAGTACATGATCATGGCAGGAGTTGCCAGACTAAAATATGGGAGAGAGGGAAAGGTAGGGGTGCTGGACTGAATCAAGAAGCGATGGCCTCAGTGGAATCCATACTTGAGACCCACAGGGACCCATCCCTAAGCCAGAACTTGACATTGGAAAATTCCAAATAAAAGTGTTGTCTGAATGAATTGAATGCACAAATTATAATAGTGATGTGGGCAATGCAGGGCCAAAGTTGGTAGGTGCTTCTAGAAACAAGGTATGGAAAACAAGCATGCTAAGGTAAGTTTGTTTAGACAGACCCTTGTCAGCCAGGGTTGTGCCTGATCCTTCTGTGAAGAAAAAGGAGCTGGACCTCAGGGAAATCTGGAACTCAGAGAAGGCAGCCGTAGAGGAGATCTGCAGGCTCAGCATTTAAAGAATCAGGGAACAGGAGTGAAAGGGAAACCTGACCTAGAGACACACGTTACCTCCAGTCCTGTGGCTCAACCTCCTTCTTACCTGGAAAGAGTGATCTCGAGACTCTTATATTAATTACTTTTCTCAAGGCCATGACCTACTATCTAATTTGAAGCAATGGAAGGAAGGAAGGAAGGAAAGAAGGAAGGAAGGAAGGAAGGAAGGAAGTAAGGAAGGAAGGAAGGAAGGAAGGAAAGAAGGGAGGGAGGGAGGAGGGAGGAAGGAAAGGAAGGAAGGAAGAAAGGGATGGAGGAAGGGAAGAAGGAAGGAAGGAAAGAAAGGGAGAAAAGGAAGGAAGGGAGGGAGGAAGGAAAGGGAAAGGGAGGAAAGGAAGGAAGGAAGGGAGGGAGGCGGAAGGGAAGAAAGAAGGAAGGAAAGGAGAGAGGGAGGGAGGAAGGAAGGAAGGAAGGAAGGAAGGAAGGAAGGAAGGAAGGAGGGAAGGAAGGAAGGGAGGGAGGAAGGGAGGGAGGAAGGGAGGGAGGAAGGGAGGGAGGGAGGAAGGAAGAAAAGGAAGGGAGGAAAGGAAGGAAGGGAGGGAGGGAGAGAAGGAGGAAGGAAGGAAGGAAGGAAGGAAGGAAGGAAGGAAGGAAGGAAGGAAAGAAGGAAGGAAGGAAGGGAGGGAGGGAGGGGGGAGAGAGGGGCTTACTTTGGATCACAGTTTGAGCATGTGGTTTATCAGGATGGGAAAGGTATGGTATGGTAGGGGTATGCTCTCATTGGTGACTATTCACTTCCACCCTTCCCCACAGAGCAGGAAGCATGAAGCAGTGAGGCTGGGGTTCCTTTGGTTTGTTCCTTAGAAAACAATTATGAGCAATTTTGACTTTCCTGCCTGCTTGTGGGACCTTTTTCCTCCTACCAGGTTTCCTCATTCGGCCTTGTTATGAGGGCATGTGTCTAGTCTTATTGCATCTTGTTATGTGGAGTTTGGTTGATATTACTGGGAAGTCTTCTCTTCTCTAAAGGGAAATGAAGAAGCAGTGGATCTAGTGGAGAGGGGAGGTGTGTGTGTGCAGGGGATTAAGAGGGGGATGACTAGAGGGAGGGAGGAGAGGCTGTGGTTGCAATGTATTGTTGAGAGAAGAATAGATAAAAAATGAAAAGTTTTGTTTGTTTTGTTTGTTTGTTTGTTTTGAGTCCAGGTGTCCTGTAGCTCAGGCCAGCTCCAAGCTTTCTATAGAATGAAGGACAGCCTGGACTTCCCTCCCTGCCTCTCCTAAGTGCTGGGATTACAGGATTCGCAGTACCACGCTGTCCTCCTTGCTCCCTCTTCACTAAGTCTGAGTTCCTAGTTCATGGGTTGCCCACCACCAGCATTGAGGATTAGCATTACATCTTCAGTTAAGCCTCTCTAGAAACACCCTCACAGGCACACTTAGAAGTATGTCTGTCTCCTAGTGGATTCAAGTCTAGTCAAGCTGACAATGTAGATGAGCCCTCACAGAACTATAGACATCAGTGCCAGGACCCCAGGTCTCCTACTGACTCAGTTCAACCACACAGCTACTTCCGAGATGTTCTGAATTTC
>JADRCD010241565.1:0-16108 GCA_019843815.1 Montemys delectorum
TCTCTCTCTCTCTCTCTCTCTCTCTCTCTCTCTCTCTCTCTCTCTCTGTCTCTTTCTCTTTCTCCCTCCCTTCCTTTCTCCCTACTCCCTCTCCTTCCCTCTCCCTTCCCTCTGTTTTCTCCTTCTTTGGATATTATCTCACTAAGCGTTCTAGGATGGCTCCCCATTCAGAAGCTCCTTTCACAGACTAGTATGCACTGAAATCTGACATGTGTGTGCCACCTAGACCATGACTGTCTTCTTTCTTCTTCTTGTTAGGACCACCTACAATAACGGAAGTGAATTTGTTTCGTGCAACGGATGTCCTAGTGCACTGAGGCTACATGCCCCTGTAGAACTGTAAGTTAGAAAGAAAAAGTGTTGCCATAGATGTTGTCACAGACACACCTCCTTCCCAGTCCACAAGGCCACTCTGCAGGGTACCTGCTCTTCAGGTAGCCCTAGTTAGGCCAACATATTGCATTCCCTTGCCTCTAGCTACTACCATATACTTGGAAGAGCCTCTCTGCCAGTCCAGTTCTGGGTCTTCACTTCTTCTTCTTTGGAGAATATCAACACCTCCTGGATTTATTAGCTATCTCCTTCCAGAAGCATCAGAAATCTCAGAAAATCTATGCCTTGACACTTCTAGGCCACTTCCACGGCCTGATTAATTGCAGGCTGTAGATCAGAAGGATGATCCCAGAAATCAGTTCTGAACATCCTGCCTCCTGGCAAGGTAAGAGAGTCCCACAGGGTCTGTCATGACAAACTAGGAAGCTAAGTAGGGAGGAGGTGGTAGGAGATGAGGTCATATTGCTTGGACTTGATTAAATGTGCTGCCTCTGTCTCCATTTCTGGTTTTGAGTCATCACCAACAGCTGGCAAGTTTTCTTTGACCCGAACCTCACTCCCACAAAAGAAAACCATGATTGATATTTGTAATGTCTAGCCAGGAGAGACTTTGAAGGTCATCTATTTAATTGGCCCCTCACCATGAGCTGCTGGACAGTATGTTTGGGAGATAGCTGTATGATTGGTGAACAAGGTAGATAAGGGCAAAGAGAATTTGGCAGATGATACAAGATGGTCAGATTAGCTTTGTAAACTATTACTCTTGGTGTCTCACCAATGACTATGAGCCTGAGAAAGGTTCTAAAACCTCTGGGGAGTCTCCATTATCCAAACTTCTCCCTTAAAACCTAAGCTGGCTGCTTCCTTAGACTGGCCCCCTTCTCCTAGTACATACAGGAAAGTCAAATATAGCTATTGATTCAGTAAAGCATACCACATATCATACCAAACAATTCTATGTGATATAAATCAGCTCATAAACCATTGCCTCCAGCTGCTGAGGACCATAACAGTGGACTGACCTACCTAAGGTGATTACTGTGCGGCAGAGATAAGGTTTTACATTTCTAGTGGTTAAACTTACTCAGCTTTCTGAAATCAGGCTTGGAGAACCCCATCAAGCAGCACAGACAGGCCCTATCCACACAATGTCATCAGCTACCACAGCCTTCAAGGGCCCTTTCATCACCCTCTCCTGTGAGGATACCCCTGCCAAGGTTCCCACCCCTTCTTCACGTTGCTAACTGACATGAAACCTCCCAGCCCTCATCTTTCTTCTCCTGTTATAGTTATGGACCATTTACTTTGTTCTTTGCCTTCAGCCTTGGTGAGATAACTCTAGCATGGTTGTCTCCTTCATCACCACATCTTCTTGATCTTTCTTATTCTTTTCCCCCATCAGAAATTCTGCTGTTCCACAAGTCTTTCTCCTAGGCTATACTCTTCTCTATCTTCCTTCTTTCTGGGCCATCACTTCCCCACTTGTTTGCTAAAGCCTAAGCTTTAACTCACTGATGCATATCATCTCCTGGTTATCTTCAAAAATGAGTTCTTCACTTACTCTCAGCCTGCCCTAGGTGACTGTATGCCATGTCATCATCTACCATATGCCCAAGCTGAAGAAATGGCTTCTAAGCCTGAGTCTCTTCCCCTTGCCTACCCTAACTCAACCTAGCTTGGCAATGCATCTTCCTTATCTTTCCATCTGGTTGTGTCTCCATGTTCCCATCCTGTCTTTTTTAGATGACTGTAGCAACTTCCTAACTGACTCTATCTCCTCACAATCTGCTGGATCTGCAGCTGCTGGAGTGATCTGCATAAAGCTGCAGCCTTTATACCTTTCCAGGCTACCTAACTGTTCTCAAAATATAGCTGAGACACCTAATCATAGTTTACTGCCACATCCTTTATTCTTTGGATTCCAGCCTGCCATACTCTCAATATTCCAGCCACACACAGTGCTTGACTTGCTCTTTCATCCACTCTGGATCCCTGTAGGCCTCATACCTCTTCTGTATTTTGTTCTAAGGCAGTGGTTCTCAACCTTCCTAATGCTGTGACCCTTTAATATAGTTCTTCATGTTGTGGTGACTCCCCCCAACCATAAAATTATTTCATTGTTACTTTATACCGTAATTTTGATACTATAATGAATTGTAGTGTAAATATCTGCTATGTAGGATATTTATTATGCAACCATGTGGCTCATGACCCATAAATTGACAACCACTGCTTTACGGTCTGGCTAGATTTTTTTCTCCTCTCCATATCTTGCCTTTCTAGGACTTCACCTTCATCCCATTGCTATAATTTACTACTAAACATGGTGAAATTACTATTCTGTCTCCTCTACTGACTGTGGTGGTGGTCTAAACAAGGACTTACCTGTGGGGCAGTGGGGGACAGTGGTCTGCTTAAGTAACTTAAGCTTTGAGCCCTGGAGCCTCTGTGGGCAATTTCTGCTTGCAGGGGGTGGAAGGAGCTTAGCCATAACTCCTGAGTCTTTGGTTCCTTTTTAAGTCACAACCCCTCACAGCTGCCCCTGCAGGAGATGTGTGCTCTATCAGGCAGACAATGCCCCAAGCTCCTAGCATTCTAGCTGGACCCTACCCCTAGTCATCTGACCACAGCCAGGCATGCCACTCCCCATACAATAAAAGGGGTGGTTTGCTCCCTCTTCTCTTGCTCTTCTTCCTCATTCTCTTGCTCTTTATCTTCTTTCTTGCTCTTCCCCTCTCTCTTGCTCTCTTGCTCTTTGCCTCTGTTCTCCATCTCTTGTCTCCTCTCCTCTCTTGCTCTTTGTTCCTCTCTTGCTTTGTTCCTCTCCTTTCTCACTCTCTCCTTATTCTCCATTCTTTCTCTCTACTTTATCGGCCTATTTTCTCCTTCCTACAATAAAATATCTCATTTATACATTGTCTCCTTCTTAACTAACGTGTGCCCTGCCAATAGGCCTCAGCACCAGGGAAAGAGAGACCCAGGCTTCACACCAGGTACAACACTTACCTATAGTTATCACTTTGCTCCTAGCATGATGACTAAACACAGAAGGTGGAAACAATCCAGGCCTGAAGGATGAGTATATGAACAAGTGAAGTAGCTGGAGTAAGGGTGTCCAGGGGGCTACAGAGGAAAATGTCCTTTACCAACCTATGGGCAATGTCAATACAAGGGAAAGAGGGCCAAAGTTAGGAAGGCAAAGACCAAGCAAGCCATAAAAACTAAAGAAGAGTCACAGGTTAGAGCACAAGGCCACTGTGAAGTAAGGAGAGGTGTCGAACTATGGTGGTTCCTGAAGGGCTTCTGGATAATGCCTGGTGTGCTCTTTAGCTTTCTCTATTGCTATTGCATACGAGACACTCAGCTTGGTTTAAAGGCAGGGTGTTTACATTTTCCAAAGTCTCAGGAAAGATGAACAATTCTTGCTCATGTTAGAGACTGAATCCCACTGGATTATGGTTCACATAGTCTTCTAGAAAAGGTCCACCAAATATGACAGCCATTGACCACATGCGACTACTGAGCATGTGAATTGTGCCTAGAATGAATGCAAGTTAGCTATGAGTATAAAATCTATCCACAATTCCAAAGACAAAGAATGTTGACTCTTGCTTTTATAAAATGTTGATATCTTGCTTTTATAAAAATAACATGTTGAAATGATACTACTTGACAATTTGGAGTAAATAAAATATATTGTTGAAGTTAATTTCACATTCTTCCTTTATTTTGTTCAATGAATGATTCTAGAAAAATTTAAATTGTGAATTTATTTATACTGAACACTGTCCTCCCATCATTGATTTGCATATATAATCTGTATATATATATATACATACATATGGGTGTATATATATATACACATATATGTATATATACATATATATGTGTATTTCTATCATCTACCATCATCATTTTATAAAATAAATGGTATCTGTGATGGTTTGAATATGCTTGATCCATGGGAAGTAGCACTATTAGAAGGTATGGCCTTCTTATTTACAATAGCCAGAAACTAGAACAACCCAGATGTCCATCAACAGAGGAATGGATACAGAAAATGTGGTACATCTACACAATGAAGTACTATTCAGCTATTAAAAACAATGAATTTGTGAAATTCTTAGGGAAATAGATGGATCTGGAGAACATCGTCATGTGTGAGGTGGCACAATCACAAAAGAACACACATGGTATGCACTCTCTGATAAGTGGATATTAGCCCAGAAGATCAGAACACAAAAGTACAATCCACAAACCACAAGAAACTCAAGAATAAGGAAGACCAAAGTGTAGATACTTCATTCCTTCTTAAAAGGGGGAACAAAATACCCATGGAAGGAGTTGCAGAGACTAACTGTGGAGCAGAGACTGAAGGAAGGACAATCCAGAGACTGCTCCACCTGGAAATCCTTCCCATATTTAATCATCAAATCCAGACACTATTGTAGATGCTGGCATGTGCTGGCTGACAGGAGCCTGATATAGCTCTCTCCTGAGAAGCTCTGACAGTACCTAACTAATAAAGAAGTAGAGGCTCACAGCCATCCATTGGACTGAGTACAGGGTCCTCAATGAAGGAGCTAGAGGAAGGACCCAAGAAGCTGAAAGGTTTGCAGCCCCTTAGGACAAACAACAATATGAACTAACTAGTACCCCCAGAGCTCCCAGGGACTAAACTACCAACCAAAGAGTACACATAGTGGGACTCATGGCTCCAGCAGCATATGTATAGCAGAGGATGGCCAAGCTGGTCATCAATGGGAGGAGAGGCCCTTGGCCCTCTGAATGTTCTGTGCCCCAGTGTAGGGGAATGCCAGGACCAAGAAGTGGAAGAGGGTGGGCTGGTGAGCAGGGGGAAGGGGAAGGAAACAGGGTTTGTTTTTGTTTTTGTTTTTGTTTTCGGAGGGGTAACCAGGAGAGATCATTTGAAATGTAAATAAAGAAAATATCTAATAAAAAAAAAAAAGGAAAAAAAGAGAAGGTATGGTCTTATTGGAGGAAGTGTAGCCTTGTTAGAGGAAGTGTGTCACTGTAGATCCATGGCTTCAGGTCTTGTATATATGCTAAAGTCTGGCCAGTGAGATCCAGTCCCCTTCTGCTGCTCATGAATCACAATGTAGAACTCTTGCTCTTCCAGCACCATGTCTGCCTGGATGCTGCTGTGTTTCCTTCCCATCATGATGATAATGGACTGAAGCTCTGAAACTGTAAGCCAGCTCCAATTAAATGTTTAATGTAGAAGAATCCCTTTGGTCACGTTGTCTCTTCACAGCCATAAAACCCTAACTAAGACAGAAGTTGATACCAGGGCTGGGATATTGCTGTGATAGGCCTGACTGTGTTTTCGTTTGGAGGAATGTGGATTTGGGGACTTTGGATTTGGAAAGCAGTGGAACGCTTTGAGTGGGGCTTAATGGGCCATCCTAGTAGGAATATGGAATACATTAGTGCTGAGGGCAATAAAGCCAAAACTAAGACAGTGTGGAAATACCAGAAAAGACCGCACTCTCAAAATAATTGATAGACTACTAGATGTAAAAGTCAGCCTCAGTGAGATCTCCCTCACTGTATCCTGTCTCCTTCAGCTCTGTAAGTCAGACTTGGGCTAATCTACCAACTGGCATCTGAATGCATAGTTTAATGATCCATCACACTAGATCATGATTGACTTTTGTCTGCCCACCCTCTGCCAGAAACACACATACTGATGTGGAAGACAGGATGCCTCCTGCTTTTGGGACCTGCAGACACCACTCTGTTCTTAGTGCTGTGGTTATTCCTCTGTAAGGACTTTTTAATCTCCAGCTCTAGTCCAATTGCTTGGGACACTTCTGTGTCATGTGCAGACAAGTGCAATAGGGGCTCACAATATCCACTTTCCCTACAGAACATTGATTCTTCCTTTTGAATTAGACCTCAAGAAATGACCATTGCTCCACTATGCACCAGGCTCACTTGGTGAACCAATGTAGGTCTTTCATGCTAAACAAAGGCTTGAAAGTGAAGGGAAGACAGAGGACTGCTGGAAGCTGAGTAGAAGGGGAATTGCTCCTTCTCAGCTTGTATACACAGTGAAGAGGGTACTAGAACCTAGGTCAATTAGTACCAATACTGCCCAGATGGCAGGTGTGTGTGTGCGTGTGTGTGTGTGTGTGTGTGTGTGTGTGTGTGTGTGAAGGCGAGTGTTCTCCAATAGTTCTATAAATGCAGAAGCTTCTTCCTGGGACCAGAAAGTGTTGGGGAGAGGCCAAGGCTTATTTTTGAGTGTTTCCTGAAAAAGAACTTTGGTGTCTGGGAGCAGGGCGCCTTCATGTCTTATTTTAGCCCTGCTAGAGTCACATGGCACAATAGTAATAATAGATATGCTTACCGAATGCTTGCTCTGTCTCAGGTACTCTGCACAGAGCTCTAAATGTGCACAGTGATTCCCTGGGTAGGTGGCACATCGCTCCTCTCTCACCATAGAGGAGTCAGCGAGCGGGCAGAAACTCATCTAAAACCAGACACTCTGTCTCCCCACTCAGTGCTTCACACACCTTATCCCCATACCCTTGAGGGATATTGGGCTCATGGCTTGTTCTGGTTGGTTCTATGTCAACTTGACACAAGCTAGAGTCATCGGGGAAGAAGGAGCCTCAGGTGAGAAAATTCCTCCATAAGATCCAGCTGTAAGGTAATTTCTTAATTAGTGATTGATGGAGGAGGGCCCAGCCCATGGTGAGTGGTGCCATCCCTGGGCTAGTAGCTCTGAATTCTATAAGAAAACAGGCTGAGCAAGCAAGCCAATGAGGAGCAAGCCAGTAAGCAGCACCACTCCATGGTCTCTGCATCAGCTCCTGCCCTCGGGACCATGCCCTGTTTGAGTTCCTGTCCTGACTTCCTTAAATGATGAACAGTGCTGTGGGTGTGTAAGCTGAATAAACCCTTTCATCTCCAACTTGCTTTTTGGTAATGGTGTTTCATCGCAGCAGTAGAAACCCTAACTAAGACACTGATTCAAATCTTATTTAATATTGGCCTTTGTCTCCATTTTGCATCTTGAATACTACATGCTAGAATGTTCTAGAGAGTTAGAAAATCATGGGCTAAAGAATGATGTGTCTTCTTCCTGTTTCCTGATCCTTGCTGATATATCCCAGACTTCCAACTACAGACTCAGTGAATTATGGATTTCTTTTGCTCAAAAGGAGAAACTTCTTTACAAGGGAGCAGCTGACACCAGAACTATGTCTATGGCTCTAAGGAAAGGCCAGACCCAGGGTCTTGAGCTCAGGTATGCTTCTCTTGAGGGTTAAGTGTCCAATATCTCTTCTCCAGGGACTCTTGATAATGTGTCCCTTGGAAAAGCTCTTAGAGGTCAGGTAACACAAAAGCAAAGGCTTCTCACCTTCCTAAGTTCACCCTTTGGCTGAACTCCTCCCCAAACCTGTCTCTATTCCATCCTTTTGCCATCCCATGTCTGACCTGTGTCCCAGATGCCAAATATCATTCCTGATGATTCTCTGCTCATAGTTACATGCCCTCAAACATTTCCCCCTTTATAGTTCCCTCATAGAAGCCTTCTGTCCCCACTAAACCATTTTACCCAACTCCCTTGGTTACACCCTACTGACATCTTCTACATACCTCCTCTGCCCTTTCACCCTCTCCTTGCCCAGGTGCTTAGCCGTAGGTACTGTGCATCCTTTGGTTTAAAGCTCTTCCTCCACCACACATCATAACAACTGACCCTGTCTACAAAGCTGTCCATCTCGGTAGGGAGACTGCCTTCCTATGGGTAGGGTCACTTTCCTACACTTTTATATTTCTTCCAGGCAAGTTACTCTACCTGCCAGAGTCAATTTCCTCATCTCTAAAACTAGGATCATAGCAAAGTTGTGAGGCTTAGCCGAGAGCACATATATAAGGTGCCTGGCACATGTCAGGGGAACAGTATGATCAATAAGTGCTTGCCGATTATGGTCCCGGATTTATGAGTGAACACGAGAATCCTTTGTGGAGTGAAGGTGGCTTTAAATTTCCCATGATTTGATTTTCTCATTCTGTTCTGGGATTCCTTCCCACCCCTGCACTCCCAGACATTGTTTTCAATAGAGAGTTTGCGAATGGATTTAAGATACGCTTTGAGTCCCTGTTCATAGTGCTGATTCTGATGAACAAGGAATGAGGGCCAGGGACTGCACTGGATTCTAGAGATACAAAAAGAGGTCAGCACTCCTGAAACATGTCCCTCAAAGCTTGGGTAAGAGACAGAGAGGGAATGGAGTCTTACAATTTTGGGATGATAGTATTTTTTTTTTTCAGAGATGGAAGTGAGTGTGTGGGAGATGCTGGACTTAGGCTAACATTATCCCAGAGAAGAGACACACTGAATTACTGAAGGATTAAGGAGTTTCCTGAGCAGAGAGAAGAGCTTTTGTTTTAACTAGAAAAAAATGAGCCCTGGCCTGCCTTTTGCAAGGCTGTGGGGAAACACATGCACACTGTCAGAAAAGAGTATCAGATGAGGCACCATGAGTCTGCTTTTGGAAAGCTCTAGACTGTGGGGGTGTGATCTTGAACAGGTGCCACTTAGGGCTAAGCCAGTAGAGCTTTGGGGGGTGCTAGTCACCTGAGCAGGAGGGATGAGCCCCAGAGCTGGGCAGAGTGCACAGAGACTTGGAGATCTCTAGAAAGTGGACTGGACAAAACATAGAGCAAAAGAAAGCATGATTCCAAGGTGTCTGGCTCAGTTCAAACAGTGAACAGAAGGACCTGGCCTAGGAGGGAGCAGATCTGAGAGCCAAGAGGCATTGGTTTCTCTCTCTGGAGAGATGACCCAGGCAGGTTCAGGAAAGTGTGTGAATGATCAATGAAGGAGACTCAAGCTGAGGGACTGGGGGCAAGAGGAAGTGACAGTGTGGCTACTCTGGCCATCTGTAGGTTTATTACTGGAGTAGACAATGTAAGAAAGCAAGAACGGCTTGTCGTGATAGAGCTTCCATTAATAGAAGGGCTTCTTCTTGTGTTCTCAGAGATATCCAAGATACCCACCTCTGGCATTTATAGACCTTACTCCTTGCTAGCATAGAGGGACCTGGCTGGCCCAGAGTTAAGGGCTCCTTCTTACACCAACATTCATCTGGCTTTCTAGCCACCTCAGGCATCACATGTGGCTCTCCCTGTGCCATTCCACTGTCTGTCACCATGCTGGGCTTGAGCCTCCTTTCTGCTTCTCCCACCCACAGCTGTCATCTCTTCTCCTGCTCTTTTCATCTCTTGTCAAACACATTTTGTACTTGCTGGCCCTGAGCCCTAAATCACTTCTTCTGGCCTTGGCTTCTCTCCTCGGCATCTTTTAAGTGTAAACTCCACCAGATGAACTGTTGCAAATGCCTCCCTACCTCTTTGTTGCTTTCCAGCCTTTAAAGTAAGTTTGACATTCAAGTGGAATGCTCAGTGCTAGGAATCCAGGAGATCTCCAAGGACTTCCTGCCAGAACGCTCTATAGCAAACCATCCTTCAGCTGAGCTCAGCACATTGCACAGAGAGCAAAAGCAGCATCCAACCCAGGAGGGCAGGAGAAAGCTCTGAGCCAGTGGTTTGTCCATGTTTATCTTGCATCCACCATCACCTCTTCTCCTCTGAGCCGAACTCTTTTTCTTCTATTACTGTAGAGCGAGGAGAAGGTCATCCTTATTCCCATTCTATGGATGAAGAAATGGAGTCTTGAGAAGTTTCAATAACTCACCTAAGAACCAGATAGGAGAGAGTTGTTTTCCCAAATTCTCAGAGTTTGAAAATACAGCCTTGTCTTTAGTGCTCCAGGTCTCTGGCCTGAGCCTCAGCTTCCTTCTCTGAAATGGTCCCTTCACCCAAGACCAAAGAGGACATTACAAGAGATGTAAACTGCTGCCTAAGTACAAGGCACAAGTAGCTTCACTTCAAGGACATCCTGTATCATTCATCTTTTTATTTAGCAACAGTTCAGGTACCCTAGCCCTAGTCCTGGCACCCTCATGATTTCGTCAAGCAATCTGCTAACACTGTTTCTACCCAGCATTAAGGGTGTATGCCTCATATACAACAAACCACTGTACTGGAGACAGGGGAGGGGGCTGTCGTGTGGCAAGTTGTAGGTGTTAAAGATGAGAAGTGTGAAGATTCCGAGTCCCTATTCCAGGTGACACATTCAGGCAAATGACTACAATATGCTAAACTGACATGCACTAGCCATGCCCTGCTCAGCAGCGAATGGTCCTGATGCTGTTGTGCTAGTAGAGCCTGTGCTTCCAGTGTAAAAGGCAGGTCTGACAATTGACAAAACAGATCTGGCCAATAGATGCTAGGATCTCAGGCCAGGAGAGGCCTCGTGACCTCCATGCTGAGAAAGACATAGATAGAGAAGGCAGGCTGGAGGAAACAGACAAAGTAGCACTGTAAAGGATGGTGCTAATGGTTTTGGAGGGTCCTTGAGTCAGGCTAGGAAGGGGAGTTTGTAGAGGCAAAGTTTAATTCAGGGCAACGGGGGTGGGAGGAAGAGACTGTAGAGCAGGAAGGTGTCACGTTTCTGGAAATAGCTTCCAACCTGATTCCGCTCCTAAGTCAGTTCTTGCACACAGTCTTACTGGAAGAAGAGCGTATGATGTGGCAGATGGAACAGGAAGTGGCCGTAATAACCACCTCCAGTTATTACTCTCATGGCTCACATGAAGAAATGGATGCTGAATATGTGTTAGATTTATTAGAATTGCAGGCTTACAGGCTGTGGTCCAGCTAGCCCAACAATGGTTGTCTACCAATCAGACCTGCAGGAATCCAGTAGTTGTTCAGTCTGCAATGCTGGATTTCTCAGCTGGTCTTCAGTATGTGCCACAATGCAAAATAAGTAGGTTATAATGCCAGTGAAGGAAAGTACTTGCCAGGAAGAGAGAGAGAGAGAGAGAGAGAGAGAGAGAGAGAGAGAGAGAGAGAGAGAGAGAGAGAGAGAGAGAACAGTATATCTTTTACTTAGGCTGTCAGCAAAAGGATGTGGCCCAAATAAAGATCTGGATTAGAAGTGTGTTTAATTAAGAAAAAAAATCCCTCACAGGTGTGCCCAGCTACTTGGATTTTCGTTAATTCCAGACGCCATCACAGATGGCAAAGGAGCTGAAGAGGGCAGAGCCTTGTCTCAGGGAGAACCCAAGCACTCTTGCATTCACCCCTAATTCCTCTCCATATTCTATGATACTGCCTCAAAATGTTTGGCAAAATGTCAAAAGATAATCCAGAGAAGCAGGCATCCCTGAAAGAAGGATGAAGAGCCAGGTCTGGCTCTTGGGGTTTTGGCAAAGGATGTAGGTAAAATATGAAATATTATCACTAAATAATGTTTAAAAAATTTGATTTGGCAGTTTAGCCAAAGCGCTTATAGAAAGCTGCTGTGCTGGGCAGTTTTCTGTCAACTTGACAGAAGCTAGAAAGACTTAAAAGAAGGGAAGCTCAACTGAGAAAATGCCTCCATAAGATCTGGCCGTAAGGAATTTTCTTTAGTTATTAATGGGGCCCAGCCCATTGCAGGTGGTGCCATCCCTGGGATGATGGTCTATGGTTCTATAAGAAAGCAGGCTGAGCAAGCCATGTGGAACAAGCCAGTAAGCAGCACCCCTCCATGGCCTCAGCATCAGCTCCTGCCTCCAAGTTTGAGTTCCTGTCTTGACTTCTTGTGATGATGAGCAGTGATGTGGAAGTGTAAGGCAAATACACCCTTTCCTCCCCAAGTTGCTTTCGTTAGGATGCCTTCTTGCAGCAACAGTAATCCTATCTAGGACAGGGGTCGTCTATAAGATAAGATTGTTACAATGGCTGCAGGAAGGCAAGGGAACCCCAGTTACCCATGTGGAGAGGCTGCTATGCTTGAGAACTATCATCCACGGGGCAAACATCAGCTTTTCCACAGGTGTATCCCTTATTGCTTTAATCTGTAGTCTAAGTTTCTCATGGCAAATGTTTAGTCCAAACCACCTTCCCATTTTGGTACTAAAGATAAGCTCGAATCTCTTTCTGGACTTCTTCACTTTGCCCAAATCCTCGGACCATATCAACTATGGGGAACAGATCCAGGGAGGAGGCATGGCAATCTGCTTCCAGAACCAAAGCCACTCATCAGCACCTTGAGGGCCACAAAGGGATCTTCTCCAATCACCTGCCCATTATGATTTGGCCTAGGTGACTGGACAGCAGATGAAACTGTTCATTCATTAGATGATTGAAGCATGACTTTTTGTACCTCCAAGCAAAGCTAAAATATACTTACCGAACTATAATAACAGTCAAACCTAGAACCCCTGTGTATCACCCTTTTCTCCTTGCTCCAAAGCCCAAGTTCATCTCAATTACTCTGTCTCTGTCCATTTGTTTCTGTCTTTCTGTTTGTCTCTATGTCTAGCTCTGTCTTTCCCCCCATAATAGACTATATATATATATATATATATATATATATATATATATATATATATACACATACATATATACTGTGCCTGTGCTTCAAGTGTAAAAGGCAAGTCTGACAATTGACAAAACAGACCTGACCAATAGATGCTAGTATCTCAAGCCAGGAGAGGCCTGGTGACCTCCATGCTGAGAAAGAAGTAGAGAAGGCAGGCTGGAGGAAACAGACAAAGTAGCACTATAAAGGATGGTGCTAATGGTTTTGGAGGGTCCTTGAGGAAGGGGAGGGGAGGCAAAGTTTAATTCAGGGCGATGGGGGTGGGAGGAAGAGACTACAGAGCAGGAAGGTGTTATATTTCTGATATATATACATATATATGTCATATATGAATATATATGTCTTATATGACTCTCTCTCTATATATAGATAGATATAGATATAGATATAGATATAGATATAGATATAGATATAGATATAGATATATGATATAAGTCTTAGAACCTGAGGACATGATTTTGAGTTTCAGCTAAGCACTGATAAACAGTTTAACTTTGAATAGACTCCTTAACCTTGCTGAGCCTGGTTCTCCTCGTCTAGATGTGTAGTTTGTCTCTACTTTTAATCTTGTGCCCAGGTCTCTATAACCCAGTCTGGGGCTCATTCTGAAGCACCAGAATGAAGGCCAAGTTCCATTGCCACATCCAGTTCCTTTATTCTAAGGCCAGTGTTTGTTCCTCATCCCTCCCATCTAATCTATGATCACATGACCCAGTGCGACAGCTATGAAACCACCCTAAGTGTTCTGCTGCTAAGATCCATGCCAAGCTCCTTCCCTGGTTAGACCCCAATTAGGAACGATCTTAGTTTGGTACTCCTCTTTCCTCAGGGGCATCACTGTGCCCCTGCCCCATTTTGTTTAGTGCACTTTGGTTCCTTTCCTCTATTAGAAGCTCCCATAACACAGCACTGGTATAAAATGTGCATAGAGCATCTCCAGGGTTGCCATGGCAATAGAGTAGTGCTAGTATGAGAACAAGGGCCTTCTAGTTGTTTACTGAGTTGACACTAAGCCCTTCTCCTAAAGTAAAGACTTTGCTAAACATGACTCTAAGTTTCTCTTGCAGAATGTTTTCTCTGCTCCTACTGTTCATCATCTCATCGTCCAAACAGGACTGATTCAACAATGCACTGGCTTTCCTGTCTGATAGAGTTTCCTATGGTCTTATGCCAACATGGAGTACCCATCCCCTTGTGAAATCATCAAGACCCATATGTTCATGCCAGTTATAACTAAAACATCATCTACTTCTGAAAGCCTCGGATTCCCTCTTCTACACAGACAGGCTCCCCTTTATTCACAGAAATGTGTCCAGTCCTTATGCTCCAGTACATGATCATGGCAGGAGTTGCCAGACTAAAATATGGGAGAGAGGGAAAGGTAGGGGTGCTGGACTGAATCAAGAAGCGATGGCCTCAGTGGAATCCATACTTGAGACCCACAGGGACCCATCCCTAAGCCAGAACTTGACATTGGAAAATTCCAAATAAAAGTGTTGTCTGAATGAATTGAATGCACAAATTATAATAGTGATGTGGGCAATGCAGGGCCAAAGTTGGTAGGTGCTTCTAGAAACAAGGTATGGAAAACAAGCATGCTAAGGTAAGTTTGTTTAGACAGACCCTTGTCAGCCAGGGTTGTGCCTGATCCTTCTGTGAAGAAAAAGGAGCTGGACCTCAGGGAAATCTGGAACTCAGAGAAGGCAGCCGTAGAGGAGATCTGCAGGCTCAGCATTTAAAGAATCAGGGAACAGGAGTGAAAGGGAAACCTGACCTAGAGACACACGTTACCTCCAGTCCTGTGGCTCAACCTCCTTCTTACCTGGAAAGAGTGATCTCGAGACTCTTAATTACTTTTCTCAAGGCCATGACCTACTATCTAATTTGAAGCAATGGAAGGAAGGAAGGAAGGAAAGAAGGAAGGAAGGAAGGAAGGAAGGAAGTAAGGAAGGAAGGAAGGAAGGAAGGAAAGAAGGGAGGGAGGGAGGAGGGAGGAAGGAAAGGAAGGAAGGAAGAAAGGGATGGAGGAAGGGAAGAAGGAAGGAAGGAAAGAAAGGGAGAAAAGGAAGGAAGGGAGGGAGGAAGGAAAGGGAAAGGGAGGAAAGGAAGGAAGGAAGGGAGGGAGGCGGAAGGGAAGAAAGAAGGAAGGAAAGGAGAGAGGGAGGGAGGAAGGAAGGAAGGAAGGAAGGAAGGAAGGAAGGAAGGAAGGAGGGAAGGAAGGAAGGGAGGGAGGAAGGGAGGGAGGAAGGGAGGGAGGAAGGGAGGGAGGGAGGAAGGAAGAAAAGGAAGGGAGGAAAGGAAGGAAGGGAGGGAGGGAGAGAAGGAGGAAGGAAGGAAGGAAGGAAGGAAGGAAGGAAGGAAGGAAGGAAGGAAAGAAGGAAGGAAGGAAGGGAGGGAGGGAGGGGGGAGAGAGGGGCTTACTTTGGATCACAGTTTGAGCATGTGGTTTATCAGGATGGGAAAGGTATGGTATGGTAGGGGTATGCTCTCATTGGTGACTATTCACTTCCACCCTTCCCCACAGAGCAGGAAGCATGAAGCAGTGAGGCTGGGGTTCCTTTGTTTTGTTCCTTAGAAAACAATTATGAGCAATTCTGACTTTCCTGCCTGCTTGTGGGACCTTTTTCCTCCTACCAGGTTTCCTCATTCGGCCTTGTTATGAGGGCATGTGTCTAGTCTTATTGCATCTTGTTATGTGGAGTTTGGTTGATATTACTGGGAAGTCTTCTCTTCTCTAAAGGGAAATGAAGAAGCAGTGGATCTAGTGGAGAGGGGAGGTGTGTGTGTGCAGGGGATTAAGAGGGGGATGACTAGAGGGAGAGAGGAGAGGCTGTGGTTGCAATGTATTGTTGAGAGAAGAATAGATAAAAAATGAAAAGTTTTGTTTGTTTTGTTTGTTTGTTTGTTTTGAGTCCAGGTGTCCTGTAGCTCAGGCCAGCTCCAAGCTTTCTATAGAATGAAGGACAGCCTGGACTTCCCTCCCTGCCTCTCCTAAGTGCTGGGATTACAGGATTCGCAGTACCACGCTGTCCTCCTTGCTCCCTCTTCACTAAGTCTGAGTTCCTAGTTCATGGGTTGCCCACCACCAGCATTGAGGATTAGCATTACATCTTCAGTTAAGCCTCTCTAGAAACACCCTCACAGGCACACTTAGAAGTATGTCTGTCTCCTAGTGGATTCAAGTCTAGTCAAGCTGACAATGTAGATGAGCCCTCACAGAACTATAGACATCAGTGCCAGGACCCCAGGTCTCCTGCTGACTCAGTTCAACCACACAGCTACTTCCGAGATGTTCTGAATTTC
>JADRCD010241579.1:0-10114 GCA_019843815.1 Montemys delectorum
ATGTTTATCCTATTTTGTTTTTCTGAGTAAAGAAAATATAAACTTCCGTAGAGCTGGAGAGATGGATCAGTGGTTAAGAGCACTGGCTACTCTTGCAGAGGACCTAGGTTCAGTCCCCAGCATCTACATGGTGGCTCACAACCATCTGTAACCCCAGTTCTAGAGGATCCAATTACCTCTGCTGGACTCTGCCGGCACTGTGCGTGTAGGCAAAACTACCCACACCATAAAAATAATGATAATAATTTAAAAATTTAAAGAATTGTTATACACAGCAGTGTAATTGGGATAGAGAAAGCACTTGCATTTCATTTTATATAATTCTCACATGGTTTGTTGCCTAGGTATTGAACTCAGGACCCATGCATGCTGTGCTGTGGTCTTCTGTCAGGCCATTCTCCCATGCCTGTATATTTATTTTCTAAGGGAGTTAGACTACAGAACCCGTAATTATTCTGTGCTTTGGATAACTATATGCTTTTCTCTGAATAGGACACTTGTAGACTATTAGTAAAGGTGATATTTTCAGTGTTACAAGAAACCTGTGCTGAATTACTAATACTCTGTGAATTTATTAGTGGCATTCAGAATTAGTCTTATTAGAAAAGGGGAACACAACTATTAAAGCTTTAGTGGGGAGCATTCCTTCTCTGGTAGCCTGCTGACCATATATGTGAGTCTCAAAGCCTTAGGGGGAGCGCCAAAATTCCTGTCTCTTGATCACATGTGAGTCTTGACGCCTTAGCAGGAGCACTGCCTTTGCTGATAGCCTGCTGACCATATGTGAGGCTTAAAGCTTTAGGGGGAGCACTGCTCCTCTCATAGACTGTTGATCCCATGTGAGCCTCAGCTGCTCCAATGTGTCTGCCTTTTCCAAGTGTAAGGAATTCATGGAATAATTTATCACCAAGTTATCAGACAAGGCTGCCTAAAATTCTTTTTTATTGCATAACACACTTTCAAAGTTGAGTAGAGTTATTTTCTTCTAAAATGTCTTAAGTTTTCAAAAATATTTTCTGCTACTAGTTAATAATGTCAGAGCTAAACTGTTTCTGGTTAGGTCCCATAAAATACCTATGACACATGTACGGAATCTTCTCTCAAAGATGACCAAGTCCAGAAAATGGCAAGAGATGGGGGTTTCTGGTTCTGTCAGTGGGCGGGGCCACACTGTTCTGCTCAGCCACTGGGCCCACATTTAGTGGGAGGAGCTACACTGTTCTGCTCAGCCACTGGGCCCACATTTAGTGTTGGTGTGCTTTGTATCCGTTTTTTTTTTGTTGTTGTTTTGGTTTGGTTTTTGGTTTTTGGGTTTTTTTGCCAACACTGGTCTCTGTTCTGGCTCTTTGCCCACTTCTTTGTTCTAACATTATTTTTGTTTAATATTTCTTAAGCTCACCAGCTAATTTCATAAAATTATAAATTTGTTGTCTTTCAATTAAAAAAATGAGGTATAACTATTAACACTTACCATCTTAAGCATTAGTAATATAATCTAGCGTCATTAGATACAGTCCTGACAGGCACTTCACCATCTCGGATCTCTTTGCACATTTCAAAACTTAAAACTTTCATTAACCTTTAACTACTCACCTCCGCACTGCCACTCCAAATTTGACTACACTCGGTCCTCACAAAAAATGGACTCACACGTCCCCTTTATGTCCCTTGTGACTGCCCACTTAACACGATACCTTGAGGCTCTATTTGTTTTGAAGCATGTTTCAAAATTCCCTTCCTGTTACAGCACTCCCCACAGCTGGGCATTGAACCCAGAACCTCACACGTGCTAGGTAAATGCTCTATCTTGGAGCCACAGCCTCTGTATAGTACTGTTCTACATACTAACACATGTCCACTTGCCCACTAATGACTACATGCTATAAACACGGGTCTACAGAGACCTCTTCGAGTACCCAGTTTTAGTTTGTTTTTTTTTGTTTTTTTTTTTTAGGTATATTCCAGAAGTGAGATTGCTCGATTATACAGTAGTAGAGCTTTTAAAAATTATTTTTTGAGGGACTGTAGTTTCACCTCCTCTTACCATCATGCAAGGAAGGCCCTTTACTGAAACAAGCTTTAGCTTGGCATATTTCTCACATATGTGACTTCCCATTTTATGTATGAAAATTATTTTTAAATTTTAACTTTGAAATCTTGTTAATGTTCCTATCACTATATAGACTCATTATGAAATATGACAGGGAGGCAGAGTCATGCTCATTCTGTCAAGTCTTAGCCTATGGTAGTAACTGCCCTCTTGACTTTCAGCCGAAGTGTGAGCGTGTGTGTGTGAGCGTGTGTGTGAGCGTGTGTGTGTGTGTGTGTGTGTGTGTGTGTGCGCGCGCGCGCGCACATGTGACTTTCCACAGGCACCCAGTCTCATTCAAATGTTCTTTCCTCAGAAAATCCATTCCTCGCTGCAGAAGAATCAACAGGATGCTCTCCAATGAATCCCTGCACCCTCCCCCCTTTAGTCGCTCCAGCTCTCAAGCCTCCGTAGACAGCAGCACATCTGTGGAGGAGTTCTGGCGGGAAATCGAGAGTATTAAAGAGAGCGGCAGCGGCGTGGGAGTGCAGGAGGAGCAGCTGCCCACAGCTGCTGCTGAGGTCAAACCTGTGGATGGTAAGGGCTTTCTTTCCCTCATCCTGTTGGAGCAGAAGTCAGTCTGTGGGCTGATCAGTAGAGCTGCCAGAGCTGAGGGGAAGGCGGGGCCTCAGAGCCATCCAGGCAAGAGTCCTTAGGTATCCCTGCTTGGGGGTAGGGTTCCCTGGGGTTGGATTGTTTTTCCTTCAAACAGACTAGGCATGCTGATGCTCCTGACATTTACATCTGTGTACTTGACATTTAGGGAAGAGAAAGAAAGAGGGGGTGGCTGCAGGGGAGGAGAGGGGTGGAGATTTGCCTTAACGATTTTAGAGGGAAAAATTTCTTTGAAACATTTGTTGGTATTATTATATTAGAATGCCTAGTATCCCACAAAATAAAAATCATGTTAAACGTTGAGGGCCTTTCTAGACAAAGCCAAAAGCAAACAGACAGAAACAAACAGAAAGGGTCATGGGGCTTAAAACCCAGCCCAGCCCTTGCCTTCGCTTATGAGGGGTCATAGGACGTCCAGGAAAATTTTCCCTAATCAGAAGTTAACCTTGAGGCAAAAGCCTTCTCCTCCTTCATTCTCTTTTTAGCCTTTTCTAACACGGAGACATGCTCGTTTCTAAGTATTCGATTGGAATCCCACACCATACAAACTAGCCCTCGCCCATGCTTCATGAACATCTACTCCAGAGACTGGTTGGTGCTGCTGCAGCCTTCCTTCTGTTTTGTTTTTTTAGCAGACATTCAAAGGATAGTGCCTCCTGTCCAATATCCCTGCCTTCCATGCTAGCCACCCACTACCCTCCAATTCTAATCCAAGGCCTCAGGCTTTGCTGGAGTTCTCTCCTTAGAAGTAACTCCCTTACACACACTCACTGTACATATCATCATGTGTTCAAGCCCAGGGGATGTGGGAAATACCTTCTGCTAGCCTAAACAGCTGCAAAATGTAGACTTCTTAACTAGAGTGAATATGTCCTTGCCAGGTATTACTTTGAAAGCACTTGTAAGGATTTTAAGCATACAATTCAATGGCTTTGACAAAGGAAGGCAAAGGTATGGCTTTCTCTAACCCTGCATGGGGCAAGATGTCAATTCACCAGGTGTGGTGGCACATGTCTAAACTCCCCCGCACTCAGGAGGCTGAGGCAGAAGGATCACTAGTTTGAGGCTAACCTGGACTGTATAGTTCTTGGCTTTGTCTCTCAGAGACAGACAGACAGATAGTCAGACACACCCACCCACCCACCCACCCCCCCACACACACACACACACAGAGGGAGGGGAGGGAGGGATGTTGGGAGGGGGAGGGGGAGGGAGAATTTCATTTAAGCTTGAAGATTTCCTGTTACACCATGTCTGTCTCATGCCTCCCGGTGACACTGTCTAGAGCCAAAGACAGCCACAGTCCCCGTCTGTGTGTCGTATGTCATGTCGCTGTGCTCGGTGATGATGAGATTCAGATCTGGAGTCAGTAGATCCAATGCTTTTCAGTCTGTGGCAGTTGTCATCTGTTTTTAAGGATGCATGAGCGAGGCAGCACCACTGGGTGGTTTTTAGCAACATAAATGTATTCTCCAGTTCTGGAAGGTAGACATTGAAAGCCAGCAGGGCTGTGCTCTCTGGAGCTGTCAGGAGAATCCTGGCTGTTGCTGCTTTCCTGGGCTTTGTTGAAGCTGGCAGCCATTGGTGTGCCTTGGCCACATACCGTATCATTCTCTGCCTCCAGACTGACCGCTCCAGGTGTTGCTGTCTGTGTCTTGCTCTTTTTCAAAGGTGCCAGTGGTAATGAACAAAGGGTTTGCTCTGTTCCAGAATGGCCTCACTGTAATTTGGTTTGGCTAGGTGTCTGTTTTGGGTTTTGCTTTGCCATGCTTGGGATGGAGCCGAGGGACATGTCCATGATATTCTGGTGCTCTGCCCCTGAGCTTCACCTCAGCTAGCAACTCAGCCTTTCTACGTGTGTATTTTAGAAGCTGCCCTTCCTTTCATTTCTAATGTTTATTTGTATTGAAGTATAACAAGTAAGTCGGAATTGACTGTCTTTATGATATACATGTTCTAATGAATACATTCCACCCATGACATATATCTGTAAATGCCATTTCCTACCTACAAGGCTGCATTCACAGTGCTGAGGGCTATGGTTTCAGTAGATGTAGGGAGGTGGCTCAGCTCCTCGGTCGTCCACTGTATGAGTTTTCCTGACCTGCTAATGGCTTTGTGGACTTTTTCAACTTACAGTTTTAGTGCTGATAAATGGATGGTTTTTGAAATCTGGTAGAAATAATTTGTGAACATACATTTTTATTTCTCTCAGATACCTGCATTTTTATGAGACGTGTTTAACTAGAAGAGACTGCCAGGATTCTCCCAAAGTAGCTGTATCATGTGAAGGCCTTCCCTGCCAGTTAAGACAGAGTTCCTCTTCCCGAGTCTTTGCAGAGTTTGGATTCTAGATGTGTGGATGGCCCCTACTCCTTGGCAGTGATGACTGATGCTGAGCTGTCTGCTCATTAGCTGTCCCTTTGTACACTCTGTGACGGCAGCGATGACTGACGCTGAGCTGTCTGCTCATCAGCTGTCCCGTTGCACACTCTGTGGAATCTTTCGAGTATCTAAAACAGCATGCCCTCATCACCACCTTGGATGAATTCTTAGTGCACTCGAGGTGTGTCAGCCTGGCACATGCCTCGCCAGCGGTTCTATGACTTAATGATTCACATTACTGGTAGGACAAAGAAAAAGCAGAATTGGGGTTGATAGCATTAGGGCATGACCTTGTCTCCTGGGTTCAGGAGAAAGGCTGCATTGAGAGAGGAGCTGAGGTCTGAAAGATGGCCAGTCAGACAGAGCCAGAGGAGACTGTCTTGTCCAAAGTAACGCAGAGCTTCCGAGATCACCACAGTAGCCTGGTGTTGCTGCAGAACAGGTGAGAGGAATATCGCATCAGTACATCTTACAGAACACAGTGAGGCTGGCGGGAGGAGGTGTTTTCATGTACATTTACAAAGACTAATCTAGTGATGCTGTAGAAAACGGTATGGAAGCAGCTGGAGAGTGTCTGTAGGGGGAGCTGTGGGGAGTCTGTTGTGGCCGTCTAGATGAGAGATGACAGTGGCTTTGGCAAAGGCCGAGGTAGGATAGAAGATAGAGAGGCTCAGGAAGAAGCATTGGTAGTTCATTCCTGCAATGCAGTGCTCAAAAGGCTGAGACAGGAGGATGGCTAGTCCCAGGCTGGCCTGGATACAGAGTGTGACCTTACAACTACAAAACCCTACGGAGCAAAATGAAAAGAGCAGGCTGGAACAGACCGGAATAGGGAAACACTATCTAGCATGCTTTGATCTCTTCCTTGTCTTGTCTCATTAGTAAGCAGTGGGCTTTGCATATTGAAAGAGGACTGGAGTGGGGCCTGAAGACTTATGAACTCAGGCTTTGTCTTAGGATTTTACTGCAGTGAACAGACACCATGACCAAGGCAACTCTTTTTTTTTTTTTCATCAGTTTTTTTTTATTAGATATTTTCTTTATTTACATTTCAAATGTTCTCTCCTTTCCTGGTTTCCTCTCCGAAAAACCCATATTCCCTCCTCTTCCCCCTACACACCAACCCACCCTCTCATGCTTCCTGGCCCTGGCATTCCCCTACACTGGGGCATAGAGCCTTCACAGGACTAAGGGCCTCTCCTCCCATTGATGACCGACTAGGCCATTCTCTGCTATATGTGCAGCTGGAGCCATGAGTCCCACCATGTGTACTCTTTGGTTGGTGGTTTAGTCCCTGGGAGCCCTGGGGGTACCAGTTAGTTCATATTGTTCCTCAGTTCCTTGGGTCCTTTCTCTAGCTCCTTCTTAGGGGACCCTGTGCTCAGTCCAATGGTTGGCTGTGAGCATCCACTTCTGTATTTGTCAAGCACTGACAGAGCCTCTCAGGAGACAGCTATATCAGGCTCCTGTCAGCAAGCACTTGTTGGCCTCCACAGTATTGTCTGGGTTTGGTGATTGTATATGGGATGGATCCCCAGGTCAAGGCAACTCTTATATAAGGACAACATTTAATCGGGGCTGCCTCACAGGTTCAGAGGTTCAGTCCATTATCATCAAGGTGGGAACATGGCAGCATCCAGGCAGACATGGTACAGGAGGAGCTGAGAGTTCTACATCTTCACCTGAAGGCTGCTGGCAGAATCTGACTTCCAGGCAGCTAGGATGAGGATCTTAAGCCCATGCCCACAGTGACACCCCTATTCCAACAGGGCCACACCTCCAAATAGTGCCACTCCCTGAGCCAAGCACATGCAAACCATAACAGGCCTTAATGCATTGATGAGAACATGATCAATAGGGGCAAGTTGACACGGAGTAGGCCATTGGGTATGCGGAGTCATTGGGGGTGTTCTGGATTGATGCACCTGACAGCTGGGAGAAGAAATGTGAGCCTGCATTCTTCATAATTCAGCCAGCATGAACTACATGCGCATCTGTGGGTGCTTCTCACCTAGGAAGACATTCTAGCTGTGTCCCCAGGGAAGGGTTTTAGACCATCAGTACCCTCGACTTATGTAAACTTTGTTGCCCCTCCCCCCCCACACACTGCCATTCTTTCATTATTCCTCACATAAGTGGAGAGAAATACAATCCAGCTTTTAGAGCATTAGTGTTCATTTGTATTTCTAACTTCATCCTGAGATGTAATAGTCTCATCCAAGGTTTGTGCTTGCCTTTCCAAGCCCTCCAGGTCTGAGCTCATCATAGCCCAAGTGTCATCACTCCACATCGAAGCTAACATCATCAGCTCACCTTCACCTTCTATTTCTGTTAAAGGGACAGTTTACGGAGCAAACAAATAAAATCACAGTCATAAATAAGATGTTTGCCAAGTTAGGGATTGGGACTCATTGGAATAGGGCACATTCACTGTGTCTGTTTATCTACAGATGACACAACAGTGCACGCAGCATTCAGGACTCATGGGCTGGGACTCTGAGACATGTTTACACACCAGTCGGGTCTACTCTTCAAGTAGCCCCCATTCCTTATAAATCTGCTTAGAGTAGTTCCCAGTGATGCATGTGCAATGGACTTTCTGTATCAGGGTATTATCCTGAATCCCTTTAGCTTTCATCCACTTTATTTACACTAGCAATTAATGTTCACAGATGAACCTTAGGGCTTGAATTGCTTTCTAAGAAACAAAAAACTCTACTGCATGTTCACCGTTTCAGGAAGACGACCATCTCTTGACTCTTTTATTCCAGGTTCTTTGCCAAGTTCATAAACTGTTTTTCAGAAAGCATCCTTGTGGCTCCATATTATTTCTCTTGCTATCACCATTGTGGTATAGCCTTCCACATTGTGTTCTCTCTCAGGATGGTAGCTATACACTGTGGCCCTGCCCTGATGGAGCTCCAGGGGAGGTGGGAGTGGATGTTTTTGGTGTGCCTTTCACAGTACACTTCTTCATCTTGGGGGGTGGCGCGATTGATAACCAAGTGTGCACCACAGATAACAAGGATCTGTGTTTCTCTTGTGCTCTGGGCTGACTTATGTCCATTTCATTGACCAGGGGTTGCAAGGGGGCAGCAATACCTTAGACACGTGGATTAGCAGAAGCAATGTATTACCTATAGATCCTTGAGAGAAAAGGTTCATTGTCTTCCAGGATCAAAGGGGAGAGGGGAGGCCATCCAGGACCCTATACTCAAACAGTTGATAGGAATCTAGACAGAAGGATTATGATTTGTGTGGGACAAGGCCTTAACTGGAGTCCAGGATTCATACTAGTGAGTTTAAAGCAAGCAAGTTTCCACTTGATGGGGTGAATGTATGACAGAAGTGGGCTCTGCAGCAGGAGCTCTGTACAGTCCATAAGGAGAGTCTATTAGGTTGCCTTTAGGCATCCCACACAACATAGTCAGCAGGAGAGAAGGTGGAGATAACAGGAAGACATAGAAAGCTGAAATTCTGTCAGGGTGATGGAGCCCTACTTCTGACAGCAGAAAGTTAAGCCCATATTCATTATGGGTGCTGGGAAGAGGAGTGTGTGGAGCTCATTTGCTGAGGGGAAACTGAGGACCAGAGAGACAACATTTACCAACGTCTGTCAGCTACTAAGGGGTGGATATGAAGCTGCATAGAATGACCGGAAAAAAACTGTGTCCTACCAATCCATGCCTTCTGTGTTATAATTTTAATCAAAACATCCAAATTTTATCTTTCTTTGAAATTAGTAGTCCTCACCCGGCTTATCTTCAATTCTCTGAGGAAAACTGTGTTCCATAGTTGCTGCATTACCTTGCTCTGCTGGGCAGTCTTTTATGAATTTGCTTATGTAAAAAGCAGAGTACAGACTTTTCATTCATTCTTTCATAATTTGTGCAGAAGAAAGGCAGTCTTAGCTGGCTGTGGTGGGGAGTGACACAAGCCCAGCCTTTGGAGGTAGAGGCAGGAAGATCATGAGCTTAGGATCTTGTCTCAAAGTTACAACAGAAAGATAACTTTATATAGTTCATTGATACATCTTACTTACTTTCTGGTATATAGAGATGTGGCGTATTATCATCATCCCTCTAGTAAAAGCCCTAACCTGCCTTGCTCCTGCTGTTTCCCAGAAGGAGAACTTGAAGCTGAATGGTTACAAGATGTGGGATTGTCAACTCTGATCTCTGGCAACGAAGAGGAAGACGGTAAAGCACTCCTGTCTACGTTGACTCGGACTCAAGCAGCTGCAGTGAAAAAGAGATACAACACGTATACCCAGACTCTGAGGAAGAAGAATAAACAACCCATCAGGGATGTCAGAGATGTCTTCGGAGTCAGCGAATCTCCTGTATGTAACAAACGTGTTGTTCTCAGAAGGCGTCTGCTGCGGTCTCAGGGTGGGAAGGTGTAGCAGAGATAGGAACACACCTCAGATGAGGCTGGTCCATGCTAACTCTCAGAGGAAGCTAGAGCCAACAGGTCTGCGGCATCCTCCACTCTGGAGCCTGAGTGATCAGTTGTCTTTACAGCTGCTTTCTCTGCAGACCAGGTTTGCTCCCTTTTAGGTTGAAATTAGAGAGTAACTTCTTTAACAGTATAGTAAACCTTTAGGGTTGGGAGGCTCAGGAGATTCTATGTAAAGGTACACAGGCTCTAGGGAAATACCCAAGGGTTATGAGCAAGGCCGAGTGGGTTGTTTTAAATGTGGTAGAGATATGAATAGAGAACCTTTAGGTTTAGAAATTCCAATATGATAAAAACTGGAAGACATGAGAACCAATCAAATGAACCATTAAAAAACAGGGAAAGTGTAGTGGTTCTTGTGAGAAATGGCTGATTGACATTCCACCTTGACCATAGTTGTCCTGTGGTTGCAGTGCTCCTGCTGGTGTCATTAGTCACCCTGCTCTCCCATTTCTACATCAGCTTGACTAATAGTCCTTCCAGTGTACTCTTCCTTGACTAATAGTCCTTCCAGTGTACTCTTCCTTGACTAATAGTCCTTCCAGTGTACTCTTCCTTGACTAATAG
>JADRCD010241580.1:0-10108 GCA_019843815.1 Montemys delectorum
ATGTTTATCCTATTTTGTTTTTCTGAGTAAAGAAAATATAAACTTCCATAGAGCTGGAGAGATAGATCAGTGGTTAAGAGCACTGGCTACTCTTGCAGAGGACCTAGGTTCAGTCCCCAGCATCTACATGGTGGCTCACAACCATCTGTAACCCCAGTTCTAGAGGATCCAATTACCTCTGCTGGACTCTGCCGGCACTGTGCGTGTAGGCAAAACTACTCACACCATAAAAATAATGATAATAATTTAAAAATTTAAAGAATTGTTATACACAGCAGTGTAATTGGGATAGAGAAAGCACTTGCATTTCATTTTATATAATTCTCACATGGTTTGTTGCCTAGGTATTGAACTCAGGACCCATGCATGCTGTGCTGTGGTCTTCTGTCAGGCCATTCTCCCATGCCTGTATATTTATTTTCTAAGGGAGTTAGACTACAGAACCCGTAATTATTCTGTGCTTTGGATAACCATATGCTTTTCTCTGAATAGGACACTTGTAGACTATTAGTAAAGGTGATATTTTCAGTGTTACAAGAAACCTGTGCTGAATTACTAATACTCTGTGAATTTATTAGTGGCATTCAGAATTAGTCTTATTAGAAAAGGGGAACACAACTATTAAAGCTTTAGTGGGGAGCATTCCTTCTCTGGTAGCCTGCTGACCATATATGTGAGTCTCAAAGCCTTAGGGGGAGCGCCAAAATTCCTGTCTCTTGATCACATGTGAGTCTTGACGCCTTAGCAGGAGCACTGCCTTTGCTGATAGCCTGCTGACCATATGTGAGGCTTAAAGCTTTAGGGGGAGCACTGCTCCTCTCATAGACTGTTGATCCCATGTGAGCCTCAGCTGCTCCAATGTGTCTGCCTTTTCCAAGTGTAAGGAATTCACGGAATAATTTATCACCAAGTTATCAGACAAGGCTGCCTAAAATTCTTTTTTATTGCATAACACACTTTCAAAGTTGAGTAGAGTTATTTTCTTCTAAAATGTCTTAAGTTTTCAAAAATATTTTCTGCTACTAGTTAATAATGTCAGAGCTAAACTGTTTCTGGTTAGGTCCCATAAAATACCTATGACACATGTACGGAATCTTCTCTCAAAGATGACCAAGTCCAGAAAATGGCAAGAGATGGGGGTTTCTGGTTCTGTCAGTGGGCGGGGCCACACTGTTCTGCTCAGCCACTGGGCCCACATTTAGTGGGAGGAGCTACACTGTTCTGCTCAGCCACTGGGCCCACATTTAGTGTTGGTGTGCTTTGTATCCGTTTTTTTTTTGTTGTTGTTTTGGTTTGGTTTTTGGTTTTTGGGTTTTTTTGCCAACACTGGTCTCTGTTCTGGCTCTTTGCCCACTTCTTTGTTCTAACATTATTTTTGTTTAATATTTCTTAAGCTCACCAGCTAATTTCATAAAATTATAAATTTGTTGTCTTTCAATTAAAAAAATGAGGTATAACTATTAACACTTACCATCTTAAGCATTAGTAATATAATCTAGCGTCATTAGATACAGTCCTGACAGGCACTTCACCATCTCGGATCTCTTTGCACATTTCAAAACTTAAAACTTTCATTAACCTTTAACTACTCACCTCCGCACTGCCACTCCAAATTTGACTACACTCGGTCCTCACAAAAAATGGACTCACACGTCCCCTTTATGTCCCTTGTGACTGCCCACTTAACACGATACCTTGAGGCTCTATTTGTTTTGACGCATGTTTCAAAATTCCCTTCCTGTTACAGCACTCCCCACAGCTGGGCATTGAACCCAGAACCTCACACGTACTAGGTAAATGCTCTATCTTGGAGCCACAGCCTCTGTATAGTACTGTTCTACATACTAACACATGTCCACTTGCCCACTAATGACTACATGCTATAAACACGGGTCTACAGAGACCTCTTCGAGTACCCAGTTTTAGTTTGTTTTTTTTTGTTTTTTTTTTTTAGGTATATTCCAGAAGTGAGATTGCTCGATTATACAGTAGTAGAGCTTTTAAAAATTATTTTTTGAGGGACTGTAGTTTCACCTCCTCTTACCATCATGCAAGGAAGGCCCTTTACTGAAACAAGCTTTAGCTTGGCATATTTCTCACATATGTGACTTCCCATTTTATGTATGAAAATTATTTTTAAATTTTAACTTTGAAATCTTGTTAATGTTCCTATCACTATATAGACTCATTATGAAATATGACAGGGAGGCAGAGTCATGCTCATTCTGTCAAGTCTTAGCCTATGGTAGTAACTGCCCTCTTGACTTTCAGCCGAAGTGTGAGCGTGTGTGTGTGAGCGTGTGTGTGAGCGTGTGTGTGTGTGTGTGTGTGTGTGTGTGTGCGCGCGCGCGCGCACATGTGACTTTCCACAGGCACCCAGTCTCATTCAAATGTTCTTTCCTCAGAAAATCCATTCCTCGCTGCAGAAGAATCAACAGGATGCTCTCCAATGAATCCCTGCACCCTCCCCCCTTTAGTCGCTCCAGCTCTCAAGCCTCTGTAGACAGCAGCACATCTGTGGAGGAGTTCTGGCGGGAAATCGAGAGTATTAAAGAGAGCGGCAGCGGCGTGGGAGTGCAGGAGGAGCAGCTGCCCACAGCTGCTGCTGAGGTCAAACCTGTGGATGGTAAGGGCTTTCTTTCCCTCATCCTGTTGGAGCAGAAGTCAGTCTGTGGGCTGATCAGTAGAGCTGCCAGAGCTGAGGGGAAGGCGGGGCCTCAGAGCCATCCAGGCAAGAGTCCTTAGGTATCCCTGCTTGGGGGTAGGGTTCCCTGGGGTTGGATTGTTTTTCCTTCAAACAGACTAGGCATGCTGATGCTCCTGACATTTACATCTGTGTACTTGACATTTAGGGAAGAGAAAGAAAGAAGGGGTGGCTGCAGGGGAGGAGAGGGGTGGAGATTTGCCTTAACGATTTTAGAGGGAAAAATTTCTTTGAAACATTTGTTGGTATTATTATATTAGAATGCCTAGTATCCCACAAAATAAAAATCATGTTAAACGTTGAGGGCCTTTCTAGACAAAGCCAAAAGCAAACAGACAGAAACAAACAGAAAGGGTCATGGGGCTTAAAACCCAGCCCAGCCCTTGCCTTCGCTTATGAGGGGTCATAGGACGTCCAGGAAAATTTTCCCTAATCAGAAGTTAACCTTGAGGCAAAAGCCTTCTCCTCCTTCATTCTCTTTTTAGCCTTTTCTAACACGGAGACATGCTCGTTTCTAAGTATTCGATTGGAATCCCACACCATACAAACTAGCCCTCGCCCATGCTTCATGAACATCTACTCCAGAGACTGGTTGGTGCTGCTGCAGCCTTCCTTCTGTTTTGTTTTTTTAGCAGACATTCAAAGGATAGTGCCTCCTGTCCAATATCCCTGCCTTCCATGCTAGCCACCCACTACCCTCCAATTCTAATCCAAAGCCTCAGGCTTTGCTGGAGTTCTCTCCTTAGAAGTAACTCCCTTACACACACTCACTGTACATATCATCATGTGTTCAAGCCCAGGGGATGTGGGAAATACCTTCTGCTAGCCTAAACAGCTGCAAAATGTAGACTTCTTAACTAGAGTGAATATGTCCTTGCCAGGTATTACTTTGAAAGCACTTGTAAGGATTTTAAGCATACAATTCAATGGCTTTGACAAAGGAAGGCAAAGGTATGGCTTTCTCTAACCCTGCATGGGGCAAGATGTCAATTCACCAGGTGTGGTGGCACATGTCTAAACTCCCCCGCACTCAGGAGGCTGAGGCAGAAGGATCACTAGTTTGAGGCTAACCTGGACTGTATAGTTCTTGGCTTTGTCTCTCAGAGACAGACAGACAGATAGTCAGACACACCCACCCACCCACCCACCCCCACACACACACACACAGAGGGAGGGGAGGGAGGGATGTTGGGAGGGGGAGGGGGAGGGAGAATTTCATTTAAGCTTGAAGATTTCCTGTTACACCATGTCTGTCTCATGCCTCCCGGTGACACTGTCTAGAGCCAAAGACAGCCACAGTCCCCGTCTGTGTGTTGTATGTCATGTCGCTGTGCTCGGTGATGATGAGATTCAGATCTGGAGTCAGTAGATCCAATGCTTTTCAGTCTGTGGCAGTTGTCATCTGTTTTTAAGGATGCATGAGCGAGGCAGCACCACTGGGTGGTTTTTAGCAACATAAATGTATTCTCCAGTTCTGGAAGGTAGACATTGAAAGCCAGCAGGGCTGTGCTCTCTGGAGCTGTCAGGAGAATCCTGGCTGTTGCTGCGTTCCTGGGCTTTGTTGAAGCTGGCAGCCATTGGTGTGCCTTGGCCACATACCGTATCATTCTCTGCCTCCAGACTGACCGCTCCAGGTGTTGCTGTCTGTGTCTTGCTCTTTTTCAAAGGTGCCAGTGGTAATGAACAAAGGGTTTGCTCTGTTCCAGAATGGCCTCACTGTAATTTGGTTTGGCTAGGTGTCTGTTTTGGGTTTTGCTTTGCCATGCTTGGGATGGAGCCGAGGGACATGTCCATGATATTCTGGTGCTCTGCCCCTGAGCTTCACCTCAGCTAGCAACTCAGCCTTTCTACGTGTGTATTTTAGAAGCTGCCCTTCCTTTCATTTCTAATGTTTATTTGTATTGAAGTATAACAAGTAAGTCGGAATTGACTGTCTTTATGATATACATGTTCTAATGAATACATTCCACCCATGACATATATCTGTAAATGCCATTTCCTACCTACAAGGCTGCATTCACAGTGCTGAGGGCTATGGTTTCAGTAGATGTAGGGAGGTGGCTCAGCTCCTCGGTCGTCCACTGTATGAGTTTTCCTGACCTGCTAATGGCTTTGTGGACTTTTTCAACTTACAGTTTTAGTGCTGATAAATGGATGGTTTTTGAAATCTGGTAGAAATAATTTGTGAACATACATTTTTATTTCTCTCAGATACCTGCATTTTTATGAGACGTGTTTAACTAGAAGAGACTGCCAGGATTCTCCCAAAGTAGCTGTATCATGTGAAGGCCTTCCCTGCCAGTTAAGACAGAGTTCCTCTTCCCGAGTCTTTGCAGAGTTTGGATTCTAGATGTGTGGATGGCCCCTACTCCTTGGCAGTGATGACTGATGCTGAGCTGTCTGCTCATTAGCTGTCCCTTTGTACACTCTGTGACGGCAGCGATGACTGACGCTGAGCTGTCTGCTCATCAGCTGTCCCGTTGCACACTCTGTGGAATCTTTCGAGTATCTAAAACAGCATGCCCTCATCACCACCTTGGATGAATTCTTAGTGCACTCGAGGTGTGTCAGCCTGGCGCATGCCTCGCCAGCGGTTCTATGACTTAATGATTCACATTACTGGTAGGACAAAGAAAAAGCAGAATTGGGGTTGATAGCATTAGGGCATGACCTTGTCTCCTGGGTTCAGGAGAAAGGCTGCATTGAGAGAGGAGCTGAGGTCTGAAAGATGGCCAGTCAGACAGAGCCAGAGGAGACTGTCTTGTCCAAAGTAACGCAGAGCTTCCGAGATCACCACAGTAGCCTGGTGTTGCTGCAGAACAGGTGAGAGGAATATCGCATCAGTACATCTTACAGAACACAGTGAGGCTGGCGGGAGGAGGTGTTTTCATGTACATTTACAAAGACTAATCTAGTGATGCTGTAGAAAACGGTATGGAAGCAGCTGGAGAGTGTCTGTAGGGGGAGCTGTGGGGAGTCTGTTGTGGCCGTCTAGATGAGAGATGACAGTGGCTTTGGCAAAGGCCGAGGTAGGATAGAAGATAGAGAGGCTCAGGAAGAAGCATTGGTAGTTCATTCCTGCAATGCAGTGCTCAAAAGGCTGAGACAGGAGGATGGCTAGTCCCAGGCTGGCCTGGATACAGAGTGTGACCTTACAACTACAAAACCCTACGGAGCAAAATGAAAAGAGCAGGCTGGAACAGACCGGAATAGGGAAACACTATCTAGCATGCTTTGATCTCTTCCTTGTCTTGTCTCATTAGTAAGCAGTGGGCTTTGCATATTGAAAGAGGACTGGAGTGGGGCCTGAAGACTTATGAACTCAGGCTTTGTCTTAGGATTTTACTGCAGTGAACAGACACCATGACCAAGGCAACTCTTTTTTTTTTTTTTCATCAGTTTTTTTTTATTAGATATTTTCTTTATTTACATTTCAAATGTTCTCCCCTTTCCTGGTTTCCTCTCCGAAAAACCCATATTCCCTCCTCTTCCCCCTACACACCAACCCACCCTCTCATGCTTCCTGGCCCTGGCATTCCCCTACACTGGGGCATAGAGCCTTCACAGGACTAAGGGCCTCTCCTCCCATTGATGACCGACTAGGCCATTCTCTGCTATATGTGCAGCTGGAGCCATGAGTCCCACCATGTGTACTCTTTGGTTGGTGGTTTAGTCCCTGGGAGCCCTGGGGGTACCAGTTAGTTCATATTGTTCCTCAGTTCCTTGGGTCCTTTCTCTAGCTCCTTCTTAGGGGACCCTGTGCTCAGTCCAATGGTTGGCTGTGAGCATCCACTTCTGTATTTGTCAAGCACTGACAGAGCCTCTCAGGAGACAGCTATATCAGGCTCCTGTCAGCAAGCACTTGTTGGCCTCCACAGTATTGTCTGGGTTTGGTGATTGTATATGGGATGGATCCCCAGGTCAAGGCAACTCTTATATAAGGACAACATTTAATCGGGGCTGCCTCACAGGTTCAGAGGTTCAGTCCATTATCATCAAGGTGGGAACATGGCAGCATCCAGGCAGACATGGTACAGGAGGAGCTGAGAGTTCTACATCTTCACCTGAAGGCTGCTGGCATAATCTGACTTCCAGGCAGCTAGGATGAGGATCTTAAGCCCATGCCCACAGTGACACCCCTACTCCAACAGGGCCACACCTCCAAATAGTGCCACTCCCTGAGCCAAGCACATGCAAACCATAACAGGCCTTAATGCATTGATGAGAACATGATCAATAGGGGCAAGTTGACACGGAGTAGGCCATTGGGTATGCGGAGTCATTGGGGGTGTTCTGGATTGATGCACCTGACAGCTGGGAGAAGAAATGTGAACCTGCATTCTTCATAATTCAGCCAGCATGAACTACATGCGCATCTGTGGGTACTTCTCACCTAGGAAGACATTCTAGCTGTGTCCCCAGGGAAGGATTTTAGACCATCAGTACCCTCGACTTATATAAACTTTGTTGCCCCTCCCCCCCACACACTGCCATTCTTTCATTATTCCTCACATAAGTGGAGAGAAATACAATCCAGCTTTTAGAGCATTAGTGTTCATTTGTATTTCTAACTTCATCCTGAGATGTAATAGTCTCATCCAAGGTTTGTGCTTGCCTTTCCAAGCCCTCCAGGTCTGAGCTCATCATAGCCCAAGTGTCATCACTCCACATCGAAGCTAACATCATCAGCTCACCTTCACCTTCTATTTCTGTTAAAGGGACAGTTTACGGAGCAAACAAATAAAATCACAGTCATAAATAAGATGTTTGCCAAGTTAGGGATTGGGACTCATTGGAATAGGGCACATTCACTGTGTCTGTTTATCTACAGATGACACAACAGTGCACGCAGCATTCAGGACTCATGGGCTGGGACTCTGAGACATGTTTACACACCAGTCGGGTCTACTCTTCAAGTAGCCCCCATTCCTTATAAATCTGCTTAGAGTAGTTCCCAGTGATGCATGTGCAATGGACTTTCTGTATCAGGGTATTATCCTGAATCCCTTTAGCTTTCATCCACTTTATTTACACTAGCAATTAATGTTCACAGATGAACCTTAGGGCTTGAATTGCTTTCTAAGAAACAAAAAACTCTACTGCATGTTCACCGTTTCAGGAAGACGACCATCTCTTGACTCTTTTATTCCAGGTTCTTTGCCAAGTTCATAAACTGTTTTTCAGAAAGCATCCTTGTGGCTCCATATTATTTCTCTTGCTATCCCTATTGTGGTATAGCCTTCCACATTGTGTTCTCTCTCAGGATGGTAGCTATACACTGTGGCCCTGCCCTGATGGAGCTCCAGGGGAGGTGGGAGTGGATGTTTTTGGTGTGCCTTTCACAGTACACTTCTTCATCTTGGGGGTGGCGCGATTGATAGCCAAGTGTGCACCACAAATAACAAGGATCTGTGTTTCTCTTGTGCTCTGGGCTGACTTATGTCCATTTCATTGACCAGGGGATGCAAGGGGGCAGCAATACCTTAGACACGTGGATTAGCAGAAGCAATGTATTACCTATAGATCCTTGAGAGAAAAGGTTCATTGTCTTCCAGGATCAAAGGGGAGAGGGGAGGCCATCCAGGACCCTATACTCAAACAGTTGATAGGAATCTAGACAGAAGGATTATGATTTGTGTGGGACAAGGCCTTAACTGGAGTCCAGGATTCATACTAGTGAGTTTAAAGCAAGCAAGTTTCCACTTGATGGGGTGAGTGTATGACAGAAGTGGGCTCTGCAGCAGGAGCTCTGTACAGTCCATAAGGAGAGTCTATTAAGTTGCCTTTAGGCATCCCACACAACATAGTCAGCAGGAGAGAAGGTGGAGATAACAGGAAGACATAGAAAGCTGAAATTCTGTCAGGGTGATGGAGCCCTACTTCTGACAGCAGAAAGTTAAGCCCATATTCATTATGGGTGCTGGGAAGAGGAGTGTGTGGAGCTCATTTGCTGAGGGGAAACTGAGGACCAGAGAGACAACATTTACGAACGTCTGTCAGCTACTAAGGGGTGGATATGAAGCTGCATAGAATGACCGGAAAAAACTGTGTCCTACCAATCCATGCCTTCTGTGTTATAATTTTAATCAAAACATCCAAATTTTATCTTTCTTTGAAATTAGTAGTCCTCACCCGGCTTATCTTCAGTCCTCTGAGGAAAACTGTGTTCCATAGTTGCTGCATTACCTTGCTCTGCTGGGCAGTCTTTTATGAATTTGCTTATGTAAAAAGCAGAGTACAGACTTTTCATTCATTCTTTCATAATTTGTGCAGAAGAAAGGCAGTTTTAGCTGGCTATGGTTGGGAGTGACACAAGCCCAGCCTTTGGAGGTAGAGGCAGGAAGATCATGAGCTTAGGATCTTGTCTCAAAGTTACAACAGAAAGATAACTTTATATAGTTCATTGATACATCTTACTTACTTTCTGGTATATAGAGATGTGGCGTATTATCATCATCCCTCTAGTAAAAGCCCTAACCTGCCTTGCTCCTGCTGTTTCCCAGAAGGAGAACTTGAAGCTGAATGGTTACAAGATGTGGGATTGTCAACTCTGATCTCTGGCAACGAAGAGGAAGACGGTAAAGCACTCCTGTCTACGTTGACTCGGACTCAAGCAGCTGCAGTGAAAAAGAGATACAACACGTATACCCAGACTCTAAGGAAGAAGAATAAACAACCCATCAGGGATGTCAGAGATGTCTTCGGAGTCAGCGAATCTCCTGTATGTAACAAACGTGTTGTTCTCAGAAGGCGTCTGCTGCGGTCTCAGGGTGGGAAGGTGTAGCAGAGATAGGAACACACCTCAGATAAGGCTGGTCCATGCTAACTCTCAGAGGAAGCTAGAGCCAACAGGTCTGCGGCATCCTCCACTCTGGAGCCTGAGTGATCAGTTGTCTTTACAGCTGCTTTCTCTGCAGACCAGGTTTGCTCCCTTTTAGGTTGAAATTAGAGAGTAACTTCTTTAACAGTATAGTAAACCTTTAGGGTTGGGAGGCTCAGGAGATTCTATGTAAAGGTACACAGGCTCTAGGGAAATACCCAAGGGTTATGAGCAAGGCCGAGTGGGTTGTTTTAAATGTGGTAGAGATATGAATAGAGAACCTTTAGGTTTAGAAATTCCAATATGATAAAAACTGGAAGACATGAGAACCAATCAAATGAACCATTAAAAAACAGGGAAAGTGTAGTGGTTCTTGTGAGAAATGGCTGATTGACATTCCACCTTGACCATAGTTGTCCTGTGGTTGCAGTGCTCCTGCTGGTGTCATTAGTCACCCTGCTCTCCCATTTCTACATCAGCTTGACTAATAGTCCTTCCAGTGTACTCTTCCTTGACTAATAGTCCTTCCAGTGTACTCTTCCTTGACTAATAGTCCTTCCAGTGTACTCTTCCTTGACTAATAG
>JADRCD010241591.1:0-14752 GCA_019843815.1 Montemys delectorum
CTAACCCTAACCCTAACCCTAACCCTAACCCTAACCCTAACCCTAACTCTAACCAAAGGAGAAATCTACCAAGATGAACTCTCAATTCTGAACATCTATGCTCCAAATGCAAGGGCACCCACATTCATAAAAGAAACTTTACTAAAGCTCAAAGCACACATCGCACCCCACATGATAATAGTGGGAGACTTTGACACCCCACTCTCAGCAATGGACAGATCATGGAAACAGAGACACAATGAAACTCACAGTAGTTATGAACCAAATGGATCTAGCATACTTTTAGAACATTTCATCCTAAAGCAAAAGAATATACTTTCTTCTCAGCACCTCATGGTGCCTTCTCCAATATTGACCATATAATTGGCCACAAAACAAGCCTCAACAGACACAAGAAGACTGAAATAATTCCATGCACCCTATCAGATCACCACAGACTAAGATTGGTCTTAAATTCCACAAAACAACAGAAAACACACATTCACATAGAAACTGAACAATGCTGTACTCAATGATAACTTGGTCAAGGAAAAAAGAAATAAAGAAATTAAAGACTTTTTAGAATTTAATGAAAATTAAGACACATAATACCAAAACATATGGGACACAATGAAAGCAGTGCTAAGAGGAAAACGTATAGCTCTAAGTGTCTCCAAAAAGAAACTGAAGAGAGCTTACACTAGCAGCTTGACACCTCACCTGTAACCTCTAGAACAAAAAGAAGCAAATACACACAAGAGGAGTAGACAGCAGGAAATACTCAAACTCAGAGCTGAAATCACCAAATAGAAACAAAAAGAACTATACAAAGAGTCAACAAAACCAGGAGCTGGTTCTTTGAGAAAATCAACAAGATAGATATACCCTTAGCCAGACAAACCGGAGGGCACAGAGACAGTATCCAAATTAATAAAATCAGAAATGAAAAGGGCGATACAACATTGGAAACTGTGGAAATTCAAAAAATCATCAGATTTGACTACAAAAGTTTATACTCAACTAAATTAGAAAATCTGGATGAAATGGACAATTTTCTAGACACATACAATGTGCCAAAGATAAAACAGGAACATATAAACCATCTATGTAGTCCCATAACCCCTAAAGAAATGGAAGCCATCATTAATAGTCTCCTAACCAAAAAAAATCCCAGGACCAGATGGATTCAGGGGAGAATTCTATCATACTCTTAAAGAAGACCTAATATCAATACTCCTCAAACTAGTCCACAAAATAGAAACAGAAGGTACTCTACCCAATTTGTTCTATGAAGCCACAATTACGCTTATACCTAAAACACACAAAGACCAAATGAAGAAAGAGACCTTCAAACCAATCTCCCTTATAAACATTGATGCAAAAATACTCAATAAAATTCTTACCAACCAAATCCAAGAACACGTCAAAATGATCATTCACCACAATCAAGTAGGCTTCATCCCAGGGATGCAGGGATGGTTCAATATATGGAAGTCCATCACAGTAATCCACTACATAAACAGACTCAAAGAAAAAAACCACATGATCATCTCAATAGATTCCGAAAAAGCATTTGACAAAATTTGCCATCCCTTCATGATAAAAGTCTTGGAAAGATCAGGAAATCAACACCCATACCTAATCATAGTAAAAGCAATATACAGCAAACCACTAGCCAACATTAAACTGAATGGAGAGAAACTTGAAACAATCCCATTAAAATCAGGGACTAGACAAGGCTGCCCTCTCTTTCCCTATCTATTCAACATAGTATATGAAGTTCTAGCTAGGGCAATTAGACAATGAAAGCATATCAAAGGGATACAAATTGGAAAGGAAGAAGTCAAAATATCACTATTTGCTGATGATAAGATCATATACTTATGACCCCAAAAATTCCTCCAGAAAACTCCTACAGCTGATAAACAACTTCAGCAAAGTGGGTGGATATAAAATTAACTCAAACAAATCAATAGCCTTCCTCTACTCAAAGGAAAACAGGCTGAGAATGAAATTAGGAACATGACATCCTTCACAATAGTCACAAATAATATTACATATCTTGATGTGACTCTAACAAAGCAAGTGAAATATCTGTATGACAAGAACTTCAAGTCTCTGAAGAAAGAAATCTAAGAAGATCTCAAAAGATGGAAAGATCTCCCATGCTCATGGATTGGCTGGATTAATATAGTAAAAATGATCATCTTCTGAAAGCAATATATAGATTCAATGCAATGCTCATCAAAATTCCAACTCAATAGAGTTAGAAAGAACAATTTGCAAATTCATTTGTAATAACAAAAAACCAAGAATACCCAAAACTATTCTCAATATAAAAGAACTTCTGGAGAAATCACCATCTCTGACCTCAATCTCTATTACAGAGCAACAGTGATAAAAACTGCATGACATTGGTACAGAGACAGGCGGGAAGATAAATGGAATAGAATTGAAGACCATGAAATGAACCCATGCTCATATGGTCACTTGATCTTTGACAAGGAGCTAAAACTTTTCCGTGGGAAAAAAAACCCCAGCATTTTCAACAAATGGTGCTGGTTCAACTGGAGGCCAGCATGTAGAAGAATTCATTTTTATCCATTCTTATCTCCTTGTACAAAGCTCAAGTCCAAGTGGATCAAAGACCTCCACATAAAACCAGATTCACTGAAATTTATAGAGGAGAAAGTGGGGAAGAGTCTTGAACATATGTACACAGGGGAAAAAATCCTCAACAGAACACCAATGGCTTATGCTGTAAGATCCAGAATCGACAAATACGACCTCATAAAATTGTAAAAATTCTGCAAGACAAAGGACCCTGTCAATAGGACAAAAAGGCAACCAACAGATTGGGAAAAGATCTTTACCAATCCTACATCCGATAGAGGGCTAATATCCAATATATACAAAGAACCCAAGAAGTCAGGCTCCAGAGAACCAAATAAACCTATTTAAAAATAGGGTACAGAGCTAAACAAAAAATTTTCAACTGAGGAATATCAAATGGTTGAGAAGTACCTAAGGAAATGTTCAAGATCCTTCAGGGAAATGCAAATCAAGACAACCCTGAGATTCCACCTCATACCAGTCAGAATAGCTAAAATCAAAAACTCAGGTGACGGCAGATGCTGGTGAGGATGTGGAGAAAGAGGAACACTCCTCCATTACTGGTGGGATTGCAAGCTGGTACAACCCCTCTGGAAATCATTTTGATGATTCCTCGGATAATTAGACATAGTACTACCTCAGGACACAGCTATACCACTCCTGGGCATATACCCAGAAGATGCTCCAACATGTAATAAGGACACATGCTCCACTATGTTCATAGCAGCCTTATTTATAATAGTCAGAAACTGGAAACAAACCAGATGTCCCTCAACAGAGTAATGGATACAGAAAATATGTTACATTTACATGAGTATAACTCAGCTGTTAAAAATGATGAATTCATAACATTCTTTGGCAAATGGATAGAACTAGAAAATATTGTTGGGCAGTGGTGGCTCATGCCTTTAATCCCAGCACTTGGGAGCCAGAGGTGGGTTGATTTCTGAGTTTGAGGCCAGTCTGGTCTACAGAATGAGTTCCAGGACAGCCAGGGCTATACAGAGAAACCCTGTCTCGGGAAAAAAAAAAAGAAGAAGAAGAAGAAAAAACAAAGGAAACATCATTTTGAGTGAGGTAATCCAATCAAAAAGAACACACATAGTATGCATTCACTGATAATTGGATACTAGCCCAAAAGCTCCAGATAACCAGGATATAATTCACAGACCACATGAAGCTCAATAAGGAAGACCCAAGTGTGGGTGCTTCAATCCTTCTTAGGAGAAAAAGTACTCGCAGGAGTAAATATGGAGATAAAGTGTAGAGCAGAGACTGAAGGAAAGTCTACCCAGAGACCATCCTGCCTGGATATTCATCCTATATACAGTTACCAAACCCAGACACTATTGTGGATGCCAAGAAGTACATGCTGAAAGGAGCCTGATATGGCTGTCTCCTGAGAGGCCCTTCCAGAGCCTTACAAATTCAGAGGCAAATGTTAGCAGGCAACTATTTGACTGAGCACAGGGTCCCTAACAGAGGAGTTAGAGAAGGGACTAAAGGAGTTGAAGGAGTTTGCAACCCCATAGGAAGAACAACAATATCAACCAACCAGACCCCCCAGAACTCCCAGGGACTAAGCCATCAACAAAGGAGTGCACATGGCTCCAGCTGCATATGTAGCAGAGGATGGCCTTGTCATGTACCAATGGAAGCAGAGGTCCTTGGTCTTATGAAGGCTCAATAGATGCCTCAGTGTAGGGGAATCAAGGGCGAGGAGGTAGGATTGGGTAGGTGGATGGAGAAACACCCTCATAGAAGCAGGGAGAGGGAGAATGTGATAGGGTGTTTCTGGGAAGGATGGAATCCAGGAAAGAGGATAACATTTGAAATGTAAATAAAAAATATACAATAAAATAAATAAATAAATAAATAAATAAATAAAAGAAGTAAATCAACAAGTTTGTCTTGGTAAGAAGATTCCTGCTCTTATAAACACAAGTCATTTCGCTGCTGGAATTTTTAAAAGTCTCTCATAAAAAGTAGGCTCATATACATATATCATCTAAAATAATAGGAAACTCAAGGCAACAAATCTTCAGGTTTTGCTGTCTTTGATAACACTAATATCAACAAAGCAAAAAATTGAATTATTAAAAAACATTTTGGTTGCCAAGCAGTGGTGGCACACACCTTTAATCCCAGCACTTGGGAGGCAGAGGCAGGCAGATTTCTGAATTCGAGGCCAGCCTGGTCTACAGAGTGAGTTCCCAGACAGCCAGGGCTACACAGAGAAGCCCTGTCTTGAAAAACCAAAAACCAAAAAAAGCATTTTGGTTGAAGTTAAACATATATACTTTAAAACAGGGTAACAAGGTTACAGAACAGCCAAATTCCTTAGACCTATATTTTGAATCTTTCATTGTGTTTTAAATACTTCACCTTCAATTTTGGAGTTCTTAATTTTCCTCTAAAATATTGTCTTCTGCATTACCTAGGTAGCTTTCTTGCCAAACTCAAAATAACACACCACTTAGAATTTTGTTCTTCAATCACTTTGAGCTCCGTGCAGTATCTTTGCTCTATTTTTTTTGGGTCACATAGACATTGTACATAGAGAACTGACCCTTTGTGTCCAGGCAAGACAACTCCATATTTGTTCCAGGTCTGGTATCTATCACCTGTATTTGCTTATCCTTGCAGCATGAGAGCCTCTGGCTTATGAAACAGGATTTGTGAGATGCTGATGTGGCACTCTGCCAGACTCTTTCAGAGTTCCACAATGGAGAAAGGGAAAGCATGGACCTATTGTAAAGTACCATTGCTAACTGACAATGCAGCAGCCCGAGGAAGTGGAGCAGAAGCTGAAACCCTGGGCAGTCCCAGCACAGAGCTGAGACTCCATGCCATTCATGAGGTATGCCTTGCTGGGTCTCAGCCCTGACCCAGGTATGAGCTGCAGCAGTACCTGGCAACAGTCATGGTCTCATCCTCCAATGCTACATTGGGTTTGCTACAGCTCCTCTTAGCGAATAACAAGTTCCAGAATCAAAAAGTAGGTAGCTGTCTTAGTCAGGGTTCTCTAGAGTCACAGAACTTATGGTAGTTTCTATGTAGTAAAGGAATTTATTGATGACTTACAGTTTGTAGTCCAACTCTCAACTATCAACTCCCAACAATGGTCGGCAGCAGCTGTGAATGGAAGTCCAAGGATCTAGCAGTTGCTCAGTCCCACAAGGCAAGTAGGCGAAACAGAGAGAGCCTTCCTTCTTCCAATGTCCTTATATAGATCTCCAGCAAAATGTGTGGCCCAGGTTAAAGGTGTGTGCCACCACACCTTTAACCCCAGATGACCTTGTTTGAATTCATAGATTTTCCAGTCTTAATCTTCTAGGATTCATAGCCACTATGCCACCACACCCTTAATCCCAGATGATCTTGAACTCATAGAGCTTTCTATGTTAATCTTATGGGATTTGTAGCCACTATTCTTCAAGGTCTCCATGCCAAGATTCAGGTCGGAAACTTGTTTCTCTCAGCCTCCAGATTAGGGCCACAGGCGAGCCTTCTAATTCTGGATTGTAGTTCATTTCAGACGTAGTCAAGTTGACAACCAGGAACAGCCACTACAGTAGCCTTTCTGATAATCCCCATCATACAGGCAGCAATGCCGCCACTACATCCCCTCTGTCCTCCTCTACCTGACACAATGCTGCTTGCTTTACTGGATTTTTTCTTAGAAAAGATTTTCAGGTTAGTTTCCTACAATGTCTCCATTATATTTATTTAGTTGTTTCCATGGAAATCTGGGAAATAGCATTAAAAATTTCTGCTTTCTGTTCACTACTTCCCCCAGATATAGCCTTATTAAATTCAATACTGGCATAAACTCACTGTTGATGTCTTTTGCTTTACTTTTAATTCATTTTAAAAATCTTCCATGTACACCAAAATTTCTCCAGAGACTTGAAATCAAAGCACATCACCCTTAGAAGCCAAAAGAGCAGAAATTTAAAATGAAAATTTTGATGAATTCCTGAAATAATTATGACAGGTCTATCAAGCATACTTTGTCCTTTTCATCCAGTTTTCAATGCAGCAAATATTTATTCAACATGAACTCCTCAGGTTACACAGTAGGAATTAGAGTAACACAATAAAATATCATCTCATTAAAACATCACGAAAGCAAGACAGCATATCCACAGACATTTAGAGTTGAGAGTATCAAGAGAAGAGTGTCAAGGGAACTGCTAGAAAGGACAGTCCTGAATGGGTGGTCCTGCATAACACAGCTGCAATGCAGATTAACATGAGCTTTTTGCATCTTTGCTTGTTGGGGCAAATTTCAGAGCCAAGAAACAAAAGAATAAGAAAGGAGCACATGTGCTATTTCATCAATCCAACTTCCCAAACCAATTTCTGTGGTGAGCACAGGGAAGACAATTTCTTCAAGGTCATTCAGCTACTAACTGTCTGAACCCCAAACCTACCCAAGTTCTGCTTGACATCACAGCCCATGTTTCCCTACAATATGTCGATCTGCTTTGAAACATACGTTGTGTAGGTTCCCTTTATAACAAGGCTCCTTCCTTTGTTGACTGTTCTGAGCCGACTCAGGCTACTGTCTTCTGAATATCATTAAGTGTATTTCATAAAAGTTGATATAAAACACAATGTTTTAAGAGCATTTATGAAACAGTCCCCCACCAACACAAGCACAGGCACTTTATATAGTCCTAGAAACATGTTATTCGGGACTATGGGCTTTTTGCTGCTTTTCCCTTATATCAACCCATCTTGGTTACAAGATCTTCACAGCTTACATGCATTGACACTCACATGGAGAACCTCGAATTATACACAGATTGATCATATTTCCTCTTGAATATTCAGAGTTTTCCTCTAGACTAACTTCAACTCTATCACAGAATGCAATCTGTTCTAAGAAATAAGAATGTGTTGAAAGTACACCCAAACCAACAACTCTTCTTACTTCTAAAGGAGAAGGTCAGAAGGCAAATCCTGTCTCCAAAGTACAGAGACAAACAGGCAAATACAAAAGGTCATGCTCACCAAATCAGCACTCACCATAGAACTCAGGGCCGGGCCGGCAGACCTATACAGTTGCTGACGAATGCTCTGAGTGGACAAGACTGGTACAAATGGAGTTTAAAACTCTAGAGCAACAAGCCACCATGGTTGAAGTTCAATTTCATAGATATAATCCCCTATTTCTATCATCAGCATAAGGAGAACACTGATTTGAAAGTACATATCAGGGTGGAGAAGGCACATTGGGAAGTACAAACCAGTGCATTCTGTTGTTCTTTGCAAAGTCTACTCTCAGATGAAAGTGTTTAACTAGTGCCTAACCTGCTCTAGAGTTATTAGACACCAAATGACTGGACCTGGATAAAGTATATCCTGAACTCTAGCTCTCTTTAGATTGCTATGTGGATAAGGAGAAATACACATGATCATCCATTCCAGACATTCTAGAACTAAAGACAAGCATAAAGGAAATTTGTGTATCTAAGGCACAATACCATTAAATAACAGACCTAACCATGGGTGCTATAATTTGGATTTTAAATATCCCCCAGTGGCTTCTCTACTAAAAGCTGCCTCCCCTTTGTGACCCTGGTGGGAAGCTGTGGAATATTTAAGACATCAGGTCTATTAGAGGCTCTTAGAACTAAGAAGGTGTGGCCTTGAAAGGGACAATTGGATGCCAGCTCACTCCTCTTTCTCTTGGTCAATCCCTGGCCACAATTCAAGGAGTTTTTGGCTCCCTTCATTGCCATCCAACAAAAGACTCATCAGAGACAAGGGGTATCTCAGGTCATGAATGTGACACTCAAAAGCACAAAGAAATTTAAGCCCTTTGTCTTTATAAGTTGATCATGTCAGGCACTTATAAAAGTGACAGAAAACTAATACAGTGGGGCTAAAGGACACCTTCTCACTTCCTACATTATGCCACCATAATGCTAAATGCTTGTTTAGAACAGCTTTTCAACACAGTAAAAAGTGCCCAGATGCCAAGAAGAAATCATAAGACCTACTAAAAGAAAAGTAACAAAACAGCTGCAAAAGAAAAAAAAAAGCAAAAACAGAATTGAAAAAGGCAGAATGTCTATATTAACTTAAATTGCATATGTAAGTATGTGTAGCATGTCATAATATAAATGTAAAACTATCAGGATTGATAGAGAAAGAACCATCTAGTAAGAATGGCTATTAAATGGAGGACAAAAGATGACAAGCACTAATGAGAATATGAAGAAACTCTGCATAGTCGATAAAAATGTAAATTAGTAAAGACTATGAAGAATCCTGGAGTATCTTCAAAAATTTTAAAATTAAATATGCATTAGCAATCTGACTAATAGATGCATACCCAAAAAAATCAAATCTATATTTTAATGAGAATCTTTACTCCTATGTTTATTACAGTTTATTATTCACAATAACCAAACCACAGACATGTACTAAGCTTTTATCAGATGATGAATCAAGAAAATATAAAACCTATACATAACAAAATATTGCAGTTATGAAAAACAATTCCTGTCAGTGACAATGTGAGTAGAACTGAAGATTACTATTCAAAGTGAAAGAAACCAGACAGAGAAACATAGGAATTCTGTCACTTTTACATAGAATTTTAAGAAAAATTTTGTCTCTTAGAAGCTAAGAATGGAACAGTGGCTACTACAGAAAAGGGGAATAAAGAGGATGACCTATATCAGGTTCCTACACAAGTCTGCACTTAGGTAATTAATCACATAAGGTGTAGCTCTCTACAATGTTAATACTTGGTGGATTAGATCTTATTTTTCCTAATATCTCCCATCCCTATTTGAGACTAAGACTCCAATATTAAGAAAGTCAAATAGCTGACACATCCAGCTGCCCTCAGCTGTCTGTGGGCTGTCCTGGAACTCCATTGTTTCACCACTGCTCTACTGGCCTCTGTCTAGCCTGCCAAACATGGAATATCCGGGTTATATTCCTTCCTCCCCCAATTCCTCTGCCCATCCCCCATCCCCTAGGGTATGCCCAGCTGCACTGCGCTAGCAGTGCCCACAGCTCTGCTGTCTGGCTATCTCTCTGCTGCCATCCATCAGGTCCATCAAACAAGAATCATCCAGACCTGCTACACAAAGAACATACAGTCCAAGGTTGCGCACAGGACACTTGTTACATAGGGAACATCAGAATAGGCCTACCTTCCCTATACCTGCTACATCAGAAACATCTAGGGACAGTCAGATGGCTAAAGGCCATCATAAGAACACAAATAACAAGAGCTACAGCAACGTAGCACCTTCAGAGCAAAGCTATCCCACTACAGCAATACCTGGATATCCTAGCCCAACTGGAGCACAGGAAAATGACCTTAAATTCAACATTATAAGGATGATAGATCCCTTTAAAGAGGAAATTAATAAATCCCTCAACTAAATACAGGAAAATACAATCAAACAGGTAGAGATATTTGAAGAGGAAGCAAATAAATCCCTTAAAGAAATACAGGAAGATATAATTAAACAGATGAAGGAAATGAATAAAACTGTTCAAGACCTGAAAACAGATATAGAAGCAACAAAGTAAACAAACTGGGACAACCCTGGACATGGAAAACCTAGAGAAGAGAGGAGGCAACATCTAGCATCACCAACATAATACAAGAACTGGAATAGATAATATCATGAATAGAAAACACAATAGAAAAATTTGATACATCAGTCAAAGAAAATGTTAAATCTAAAAAAAAAAAAATTCCTGACACAAAGCATCCAGAAAATCTGGGATGCCATGAAAAGACCTAACCTAAGGATAATAGAAATAGAATATGGTAAAAGAGTCCCAGGTCCAAGGCCCAGAAAATATTCCCCCCCAAAAAACCCAATAAAATAAAATATCCCCAACCTAAAGAAAGAGGTATCTATGAACATAAAAGAAGCTTACAGAACACCAATTATATTGCACCAGAAAAGAAAATTCTCCTACCACATATTAATTAAAACACAAAATCTATAGAAGAAAGAGTATTAAAACCTGCAAGGGAAAAAGGCCAAGCAACATACACAAGCAGATATATTTATACCTGAATACTTAACAGGGACTTTAAATGCTACAAGGACCTGATCAGAAATCTTACAGTGCTAAGAAACCACAGATGTCAGCCTCTACTATTATACTCAGCAAAAAATCTCAATCACTACAGATGGAGAAAACAAGATATTCCAAGACAAAATCAAATTGAAACAAAATCTATTCACAAATCAATACCTTCGGAAAATACTTGAAGAAAAATTGTAACCCAAGGAGGGTAAAAGGAATTACAAAGGAACGAACACACACACACACATACACACACACATACAACATTAAAGTAACAGGAATTAACAATCATTGGCTATTGATATTTCTCAACATGACTAGACTTAACTCCCCAACAGAAAATGAAAGATGCTATCAGAATGGACATGGAAACAGGATCCATCATTCTGCTGCATACAAGAAACACATCTCTTTAACAAAGACAGCTATTATCTCAGAATAAAGGGCTGGAAAAAGTCTTTAAGAAAATGGAACCAAGAAGTCTGGGACCCCTGTGGTTGAACTAGGGAAAGGCTGGAGGAAGCTGAGGAGGAGAGGGACCCCATAGGAAGACCAGCAATCTCAACTAACCTGAACCCACGAGATCTCTCAGACACTGAGCCACCAACCAGGCATCATGATATCACGTCTTCAGGTAGAACTATTCCCAATTTTCTGAGAAACCACAAAATTGATTTCCAAAGCTGTTGTACAAGTTTGCAGTCCCTCCAGCAATGGAGGAGTGTTCCCCTTGCTCCACATCCTCACCAGCATGTGCTATCACTTGAGTTTTGATTTTTAGCCATTCTGACAAGGGAAAGATAGAATCTCAGAGAAGTCTTAATTTGCATTTCTCTGATGAATTAAGTACACTGAACATTTTTTAAAGTGGTTCTTGGCCATAAGAGATAATTTTCTTCTGTTGAAAATTATGTTTAGCTTTGTACTAAATTGGGTTATTAGGTTTGTTGATGTCTAATTTCTTGAGTTGTTTATAAAATTTGGATATTAGCCCTCTGTTGGATGTAGTCTTGGTCAAGATCTTTTCCCATTCTATGGGCCGCTACTTTGTCCTATGTTTGATGGTGTCCTTAATCTTACAAAACTTTTCAGTTTAATGAGGTTCCATTTATTGTTGATGTTAGTGTCTGAGTTATTGGTGTTCTATTCAGGAACACCAGGTGTTGTATCCTGTATCAATGCATTCAAGGCTATCTTCTACTTTTTCTTCTATGAGACTTAGTGTATCAGGTTTTATATTGAGGCCCTTGATCCACTTGGGCTTGAGTTTTGTGCAGGGTAATAGATATGGATCTATATGCATTCTTCTACATACAGAAATCCAGTTAGACCTACATCATTTGAAGATGCTTTCTTTTTTTCCATTGTATGATTTTGGGTTCTTTGTCAAATATCAAATATCCATAGATGTGTGGGTTTATTTCTGAGTCTTCTAATTCTATATTTCCTTGATCAATCTGTCTGTTTTTATGCTAATAACACATAGCTTTTGTTACTATTGCAACTGATAAACACTTTTTGATAGTATAGCTTGAAATCAGGGATAGTGAGACCTCCAGAAATTCTTTTATTGTTCAGGATCATTTTAGCTAACCTAGATTTTTTGGTTTTCCATGTGAAGTTGAGATTTGATCTTTCAAGGTCTGGAAATAATTTTGTTTGAATTTTGATGGGAAATGCATTAAATATGTAGATTGTTTTTGACAGGATGCCTATTTTTACTATGTTAATCCTACCCAATCCATGACCATAGGGGATTTTATACCTTCTGATAGCTTCCTCAGTTTCTTTCTTCAGAAACCTGAACTTCTTCTTGTACAGGTCTTTCATTAACTTGGTTAGTGTTACACCGAGATGTTTTATATTATTTGGGGCAATTGCAAAGGGTGTCTTACTAATTTGTATAAAGGAAGGCTACTGATTTATTTGCGTTAATTTTGTATCCAGCCACTTTACTTAAAGTGTTTATCAGTTGTAGAAGTTCTCTGATAGAATTTTTGGGTTCACTTATGTATACTGTCAGATCATCTGAAAATATCGATACTTTGACTTCTTCCATTCTAATTTATACCCCTAGATATCTTTTAGTTGTCTTATTGATTTAGCATTTCCTTTAGTAAGTTGTCTTATTCCTCTAGCTAGTACTAACTAGTGCTATTCAAGTCCAATATTGAATAGATAGGGAGAGAATGTTCAGCCTTGTCTTGTTCCTGGTTATAATAGAATAGCTTTAAGTTTCCCTCCACTTAATTAAATGTTGGCTGTTGGCTTGTTACAGATTTTTTTTATCATGTTTAGGTGTGCACCATGTGTCCCTGCTCTTTCCAAGACTTTTAATAAGAAGGGGTGTTAGATTTTGTCAAAGGCTTTTTCAAGCATTAGGTGAGATGACCATGAGATTTTTTTCAGTTTGTTTATATGTTGGATTAGATTTTCATATATTGAACTATCCCTGCATCCCCGGGATAAAGCCTATTTGATCATGGTGAATGATGTCTTTGCTGTGTTTTTAGATTTTGCACGCAAGTATTTCATTGAATATTTTTGTGTTAATGTTCATAAGGGAAATTGGTCTGAAATTCTCTTCTTGCTGGGGATTTGTGTGATTTAAGTAGCAAGCTGACTGTGGCCTTATAGAATGAGTTTGGCAGTGTTCCTTCTGTTGCTATTTGTGCTATAGATTGAGGAGTATTGGCAATAGATCTTCTTTGAAAGTCTGGTACAATTGTGTGAGAAAGCCATCTGGGTCAGGGCTTTGTTGTTGTTTGCTTATTTGTTTCTTTGGGAGACATTTAATGACTGCTTCTAGTTCCTTTGGGCTCATAAGACTATTTAAATACTTTACTTGATTTAACTTTGGTAAGTGATATCTATCTAAAAAAAAATTACCCCCTCAGATTCTCCAATTTTGTAGAGTACAGGCTTTTAAAGTAAGACCTAATGAATCTTTGAATTTGCTCAGTGTCTGTTGTTACATCTTCCATTTCCCTGCCACTTTCCAGAGTCAGAGGGGCCAAGGACACCACAAAAAGACCTACATATTCAATGAATCTAGAGTCATGAGGGCTCATAGAGACTGAAGCACCAACTAAACAGTGTGCAAGGGTTATACCTAGTTGTTCTCTCTCTCTCTCTCTCTCTCTCTCTCTCTCTCTCTCTCTCTCTCTCACACACACACACACACACACACACACACACACACACACTTGTAGCAGATGTGCAGCTTGGTCTCCATGCAGGTCCCTTAACAATTGGAGCAGGGAACTTTCTCTGACTCTGTTGACTGCCATTTAATCCTCTTCCCCTACCTGGACTGCCTGGTTCAGCCTCAGTGGGAGAGGGCATGCTTAGTCCTGGTGGGTCTAGATGTCCAAGGGTAGGATAGTAACCAAAGGGGAGCTTTCTCTTCTCATCAGAGGAGAGAAGAAGAGGGGATAATGGGGAGAGGAATTTGTAAGGGTGGGGCTGGGCAGAGAGGACAAAATGGGAGGTGCTGTGGTTGAGATATAATATGAATAAAAATAAATAAATTTTGAAAAAATAAGAAGTCAAGTATTTTTCAACAATTTGGTAATGGTCATCCTTTACAAATCTTGATTTCAGATCCCCTAGAGCAGTGCTGAGAAAACTAAACGAACTTCCCTGAGCCTTCCAGAAACAGTGTTAGCCTGCAGGCAGATAATAAACCTGCCTTGCCCCTAAGAAACACCCACCCACTATAGACCTAACTCTGACCACTTAAACAGGAATAATTTCCTCATGATGGACCAAATTGCCTGGTCAAAAGATGCTCAGTTTCCTGCAGCTTTTCAGAACCAGAAACAAGATGATGGTCACTCAGCTCACAGCGGGCCTAGAGTAGTTTATTATATAGACCTCTTGTACCTACCATGATTCCTCCCCTATTAAACTCAAAGCTTTTATGTTTAGAAACATTAAAAAATTAAAAATAAAATTTCCATTCTTACAAACTGATTTTCCTAGCACTACTTTGGCAATTTAATTTTACATGGCAAAATCATATTTCTGAATATGAGTTATATATCTGAATATGAAAGTACATCTGAAAGATGCTGGCCCTCAC
>JADRCD010241592.1:0-14714 GCA_019843815.1 Montemys delectorum
CTAACCCTAACCCTAACCCTAACCCTAACCCTAACCCTAACCCTAACTCTAACCAAAGGAGAAATCTACCAAGATGAACTCTCAATTCTGAACATCTATGCTCCAAATGCAAGGGCACCCACATTCATAAAAGAAACTTTACTAAAGCTCAAAGCACACATCGCACCCCACATGATAATAGTGGGAGACTTTGACACCCCACTCTCAGCAATGGACAGATCATGGAAACAGAGACACAATGAAACTCACAGTAGTTATGAACCAAATGGATCTAGCATACTTTTAGAACATTTCATCCTAAAGCAAAAGAATATACTTTCTTCTCAGCACCTCATGGTGCCTTCTCCAATATTGACCATATAATTGGCCACAAAACAAGCCTCAACAGACACAAGAAGACTGAAATAATTCCATGCACCCTATCAGATCACCACAGACTAAGATTGGTCTTAAATTCCACAAAACAACAGAAAACACACATTCACATAGAAACTGAACAATGCTGTACTCAATGATAACTTGGTCAAGGAAAAAAGAAATAAAGAAATTAAAGACTTTTTAGAATTTAATGAAAATTAAGACACATCATACCAAAACATATGGGACACAATGAAAGCAGTGCTAAGAGGAAAACGCATAGCTCTAAGTGTCTCCAAAAAGAAACTGAAGAGAGCTTACACTAGCAGCTTGACACCTCACCTGTAACCTCTAGAACAAAAAGAAGCAAATACACACAAGAGGAGTAGACAGCAGGAAATACTCAAACTCAGAGCTGAAATCACCAAATAGAAACAAAAAGAACTATACAAAGAGTCAACAAAACCAGGAGCTGGTTCTTTGAGAAAATCAACAAGATAGATATACCCTTAGCCAGACAAACCGGAGGGCACAGAGACAGTATCCAAATTAATAAAATCAGAAATGAAAAGGGCGATACAACATTGGAAACTGTGGAAATTCAAAAAATCATCAGATTTGACTACAAAAGTTTATACTCAACTAAATTAGAAAATCTGGATGAAATGGACAATTTTCTAGACACATACAATGTGCCAAAGATAAAACAGGAACATATAAACCATCTATGTAGTCCCATAACCCCTAAAGAAATGGAAGCCATCATTAATAGTCTCCTAACCAAAAAAAATCCCAGGACCAGATGGATTCAGGGGAGAATTCTATCATACTCTTAAAGAAGACCTAATATCAATACTCCTCAAACTAGTCCACAAAATAGAAACAGAAGGTACTCTACCCAATTTGTTCTATGAAGCCACAATTACGCTTATACCTAAAACACACAAAGACCAAATGAAGAAAGAGACCTTCAAACCAATCTCCCTTATAAACATTGATGCAAAAATACTCAATAAAATTCTTACCAACCAAATCCAAGAACACATCAAAATGATCATTCACCACAATCAAGTAGGCTTCATCCCAGGGATGCAGGGATGGTTCAATATATGGAAGTCCATCACAGTAATCCACTACATAAACAGACTCAAAGAAAAAAACCACATGATCATCTCAATAGATTCCGAAAAAGCATTTGACAAAATTTGCCATCCCTTCATGATAAAAGTCTTGGAAAGATCAGGAAATCAACACCCATACCTAATCATAGTAAAAGCAATATACAGCAAACCACTAGCCAACATTAAACTGAATGGAGAGAAACTTGAAACAATCCCATTAAAATCAGGGACTAGACAAGGCTGCCCTCTCTTTCCCTATCTATTCAACATAGTATATGAAGTTCTAGCTAGGGCAATTAGACAATGAAAGCATATCAAAGGGATACAAATTGGAAAGGAAGAAGTCAAAATATCACTATTTGCTGATGATAAGATCATATACTTATGACCCCAAAAATTCCTCCAGAAAACTCCTACAGCTGATAAACAACTTCAGCAAAGTGGGTGGATATAAAATTAACTCAAACAAATCAATAGCCTTCCTCTACTCAAAGGAAAACAGGCTGAGAATGAAATTAGGAACATGACATCCTTCACAATAGTCACAAATAATATTACATATCTTGATGTGACTCTAACAAAGCAAGTGAAATATCTGTATGACAAGAACTTCAAGTCTCTGAAGAAAGAAATCTAAGAAGATCTCAAAAGATGGAAAGATCTCCCATGCTCATGGATTGGCTGGATTAATATAGTAAAAATGATCATCTTCTGAAAGCAATATATAGATTCAATGCAATGCTCATCAAAATTCCAACTCAATAGAGTTAGAAAGAACAATTTGCAAATTCATTTGTAATAACAAAAAACCAAGAATACCCAAAACTATTCTCAATATAAAAGAACTTCTGGAGAAATCACCATCTCTGACCTCAATCTCTATTACAGAGCAACAGTGATAAAAACTGCATGACATTGGTACAGAGACAGGCGGGAAGATAAATGGAATAGAATTGAAGACCATGAAATGAACCCATGCTCATATGGTCACTTGATCTTTGACAAGGAGCTAAAACTTTTCCGTGGGAAAAAAAAAACCCAGCATTTTCAACAAATGGTGCTGGTTCAACTGGAGGCCAGCATGTAGAAGAATTCATTTTTATCCATTCTTATCTCCTTGTACAAAGCTCAAGTCCAAGTGGATCAAAGACCTCCACATAAAACCAGATTCACTGAAATTTATAGAGGAGAAAGTGGGGAAGAGCCTTGAACATATGTACACAGGGGAAAAAATCCTCAACAGAACACCAATGGCTTATGCTGTAAGATCCAGAATCGACAAATACGACCTCATAAAATTGTAAAAATTCTGCAAGACAAAGGACCCTGTCAATAGGACAAAAAGGCAACCAACAGATTGGGAAAAGATCTTTACCAATCCTACATCCGATAGAGGGCTAATATCCAATATATACAAAGAACCCAAGAAGTCAGGCTCCAGAGAACCAAATAAACCTATTTAAAAATAGGGTACAGAGCTAAACAAAAAATTTTCAACTGAGGAATATCAAATGGTTGAGAAGTACCTAAGGAAATGTTCAAGATCCTTCAGGGAAATGCAAATCAAGACAACCCTGAGATTCCACCTCATACCAGTCAGAATAGCTAAAATCAAAAACTCAGGTGACGGCAGATGCTGGTGAGGATGTGGAGAAAGAGGAACACTCCTCCATTACTGGTGGGATTGCAAGCTGGTACAACCCCTCTGGAAATCATTTTGATGATTCCTCGGATAATTAGACATAGTACTACCTCAGGACACAGCTATACCACTCCTGGGCATATACCCAGAAGATGCTCCAACATGTAATAAGGACACATGCTCCACTATGTTCATAGCAGCCTTATTTATAATAGTCAGAAACTGGAAACAAACCAGATGTCCCTCAACAGAGTAATGGATACAGAAAATATGTTACATTTACATGAGTATAACTCAGCTGTTAAAAATGATGAATTCATAACATTCTTTGGCAAATGGATAGAACTAGAAAATATTGTTGGGCAGTGGTGGCTCATGCCTTTAATCCCAGCACTTGGGAGCCAGAGGTGGGTTGATTTCTGAGTTTGAGGCCAGTCTGGTCTACAGAATGAGTTCCAGGACAGCCAGGGCTATACAGAGAAACCCTGTCTCGGGAAAAAAAAAAAGAAGAAGAAGAAGAAAAAACAAAGGAAACATCATTTTGAGTGAGGTAATCCAATCAAAAAGAACACACATAGTATGCATTCACTGATAATTGGATACTAGCCCAAAAGCTCCAGATAACCAGGATATAATTCACAGACCACATGAAGCTCAATAAGGAAGACCCAAGTGTGGGTGCTTCAATCCTTCTTAGGAGAAAAAGTACTCGCAGGAGTAAATATGGAGATAAAGTGTAGAGCAGAGACTGAAGGAAAGTCTACCCAGAGACCATCCTGCCTGGATATTCATCCTATATACAGTTACCAAACCCAGACACTATTGTGGATGCCAAGAAGTACATGCTGAAAGGAGCCTGATATGGCTGTCTCCTGAGAGGCCCTTCCAGAGCCTTACAAATTCAGAGGCAAATGTTAGCAGGCAACTATTTGACTGAGCACAGGGTCCCTAACAGAGGAGTTAGAGAAGGGACTAAAGGAGTTGAAGGAGTTTGCAACCCCGTAGGAAGAACAACAATATCAACCAACCAGACCCCCCAGAACTCCCAGGGACTAAGCCATCAACGAAGGAGTGCACATGGCTCCAGCTGCATATGTAGCAGAGGATGGCCTTGTCATGTACCAATGGAAGCAGAGGTCCTTGGTCTTATGAAGGCTCAATAGATGCCTCAGTGTAGGGGAATCAAGGGCGAGGAGGTAGGATTGGGTAGGTGGATGGAGAAACACCCTCATAGAAGCAGGGAGAGGGAGAATGTGATAGGGTGTTTCTGGGAAGGATGGAATCCAGGAAAGAGGATAACATTTGAAATGTAAATAAAAAATATACAATAAAATAAATAAATAAATAAATAAATAAAAGAAGTAAATCAACAAGTTTGTCTTGGTAAGAAGATTCCTGCTCTTATAAACACAAGTCATTTCGCTGCTGGAATTTTTAAAAGTCTCTCATAAAAAGTAGGCTCATATACATATATCATCTAAAATAATAGGAAACTCAAGGCAACAAATCTTCAGGTTTTGCTGTCTTTGATAACACTAATATCAACAAAGCAAAAAATTGAATTATTAAAAAACATTTTGGTTGCCAAGCAGTGGTGGCACACACCTTTAATCCCAGCACTTGGGAGGCAGAGGCAGGCAGATTTCTGAATTCGAGGCCAGCCTGGTCTACAGAGTGAGTTCCCAGACAGCCAGGGCTACACAGAGAAGCCCTGTCTTGAAAAACCAAAAACCAAAAAAAGCATTTTGGTTGAAGTTAAACATATATACTTTAAAACAGGGTAACAAGGTTACAGAACAGCCAAATTCCTTAGACCTATATTTTGAATCTTTCATTGTGTTTTAAATACTTCACCTTCAATTTTGGAGTTCTTAATTTTCCTCTAAAATATTGTCTTCTGCATTACCTAGGTAGCTTTCTTGCCAAACTCAAAATAACACACCACTTAGAATTTTGTTCTTCAATCACTTTGAGCTCCGTGCAGTATCTTTGCTCTATTTTTTTTGGGTCACATAGACATTGTACATAGAGAACTGACCCTTTGTGTCCAGGCAAGACAACTCCATATTTGTTCCAGGTCTGGTATCTATCACCTGTATTTGCTTATCCTTGCAGCATGAGAGCCTCTGGCTTATGAAACAGGATTTGTGAGATGCTGATGTGGCACTCTGCCAGACTCTTTCAGAGTTCCACAATGGAGAAAGGGAAAGCATGGACCTATTGTAAAGTACCATTGCTAACTGACAATGCAGCAGCCCGAGGAAGTGGAGCAGAAGCTGAAACCCTGGGCAGTCCCAGCACAGAGCTGAGACTCCATGCCATTCATGAGGTATGCCTTGCTGGGTCTCAGCCCTGACCCAGGTATGAGCTGCAGCAGTACCTGGCAACAGTCATGGTCTCATCCTCCAATGCTACATTGGGTTTGCTACAGCTCCTCTTAGCGAATAACAAGTTCAAGAATCAAAAAGTAGGTAGCTGTCTTAGTCAGGGTTCTCTAGAGTCACAGAACTTATGGTAGTTTCTATGTAGTAAAGGAATTTATTGATGACTTACAGTTTGTAGTCCAACTCTCAACAATCAACTCCCAACAACGGTCGGCAGCAGCTGTGAATGGAAGTCCAAGGATCTAGCAGTTGCTCAGTCCCACAAGGCAAGTAGGCGAAACAGAGAGAGCCTTCCTTCTTCCAATGTCCTTATATAGATCTCCAGCAAAATGTGTGGCCCAGGTTAAAGGTGTGTACCACCACACCTTTAACCCCAGATGACCTTGTTTGAATTCATAGATTTTCCAGTCTTAATCTTCTAGGATTCATAGCCACTATGCCACCACACCCTTAATCCCAGATGATCTTGAACTCATAGAGCTTTCTATGTTAATCTTATGGGATTTGTAGCCACTATTCTTCAAGGTCTCCATGCCAAGATTCAGGTCGGAAACTTGTTTCTCTCAGCCTCCAGATTAGGGCCACAGGCGAGCCTTCTAATTCTGGATTGTAGTTCATTTCAGACGTAGTCAAGTTGACAACCAGGAACAGCCACTACAGTAGCCTTTCTGATAATCCCCATCATACAGGCAGCAATGCCGCCACTACATCCCCTTTGTCCTCCTCTACCTGACACAATGCTGCTTGCTTTACTGGATTTTTCTTAGAAAAGATTTTCAGGTTAGTTTCCTACAATGTCTCCATTATATTTATTTAGTTGTTTCCATGGAAATCTGGGAAATAGCATTAAAAATTTCTGCTTTCTGTTCACTACTTCCCCCAGATATAGCCTTATTAAATTCAATACTGGCATAAACTCACTGTTGATGTCTTTTGCTTTACTTTTAATTCATTTTAAAAATCTTCCATGTACACCAAAATTTCTCCAGAGACTTGAAATCAAAGCACATCACCCTTAGAAGCCAAAAGAGCAGAAATTTAAAATGAAAATTTTGATGAATTCCTGAAATAATTATGACAGGTCTATCAAGCATACTTTGTCCTTTTCATCCAGTTTTCAATGCAGCAAATATTTATTCAACATGAACTCCTCAGGTTACACAGTAGGAAATAGAGTAACACAATAAAATATCATCTCATTAAAACATCACGAAAGCAAGACAGCATATCCACAGACATTTAGAGTTGAGAGTATCAAGAGAAGAGTGTCAAGGGAACTGTTAGAAAGGACAGTCCTGAATGGGTGGTCCTGCATAACACAGCTGCAATGCAGATTGCATGAGCTTTTTGCATCTTTGCTTGTTGGGGCACATGTGCTATTTCATCAATCCAACTTCCCAAACCAATTTCTGTGGTGAGCACAGGGAAGACAATTTCTTCAAGGTCATTCAGCTACTAACTGTCTGAACCCCAAACCTACCCAAGTTCTGCTTGACATCACAGCCCATGTTTCCTCTACAATATGTCGATCTGCTTTGAAACATACGTTGTGTAGGTTCCCTTTATAACAAGGCTCCTTCCTTTGTTGACTGTTCTGAGCCGACTCAGGCTACTGTCTTCTGAATATCATTAAGTGTATTTCATAAAAGTTGATATAAAACACAATGTTTTAAGAGCATTTATGAAACAGTCCCCCACCAACACAAGCACAGGCACTTTATATAGTCCTAGAAACATGTTATTCGGGACTATGGGCTTTTTGCTGCTTTTCCCTTATATCAACCCATCTTGGTTACAAGATCTTCACAGCTTACATGCATTGACACTCACATGGAGAACCTCGAATTATACACAGATTGATCATATTTCCTCTTGAATATTCAGAGTTTTCCTCTAGACTAACTTCAACTCTATCACAGAATGCAATCTGTTCTAAGAAATAAGAATGTGTTGAAAGTACACCCAAACCAACAACTCTTCTTACTTCTAAAGGAGAAGGTCAGAAGGCAAATCCTGTCTCCAAAGTACAGAGACAAACAGGCAAATACAAAAGGTCATGCTCACCAAATCAGCACTCACCATAGAACTCAGGGCCGGGCTGGCAGACCTATACAGTTGCTGACGAATGCTCTGAGTGGACAAGACTGGTACAAATGGAGTTTAAAACTCTAGAGCAACAAGCCACCATGGTTGAAGTTCAATTTCATAGATATAATCCCCTATTTCTATCATCAGCATAAGGAGAACACTGATTTGAAAGTACATATCAGGGTGGAGAAGGCACATTGGGAAGTACAAACCAGTGCATTCTGTTGTTCTTTGCAAAGTCTACTCTCAGATGAAAGTGTTTAACTAGTGCCTAACCTGCTCTAGAGTTATTAGACACCAAATGACTGGACCTGGATAAAGTATATCCTGAACTCTAGCTCTCTTTAGATTGCTATGTGGATAAGGAGAAATACACATGATCATCCATTCCAGACATTCTAGAACTAAAGACAAGCATAAAGGAAATTTGTGTATCCAAGGCACAATACCATTAAATAACAGACCTAACCATGGGTGCTATAATTTGGATTTTAAATATCCCCCAGTGGCTTCTCTACTAAAAGCTGCCTCCCCTTTGTGACCCTGGTGGGAAGCTGTGGAATATTTAAGACATCAGGTCTATTAGAGGCTCTTAGAACTAAGAAGGTGTGGCCTTGAAAGGGACAATTGGATGCCAGCTCACTCCTCTTTCTCTTGGTCAATCCCTGGCCACAATTCAAGGACTTTTTGGCTCCCTTCATTGCCATCCAACAAAAGACTCATCAGAGACAAGGGGTATCTCAGGTCATGAATGTGACACTCAAAAGCACAAAGAAATTTAAGCCCTTTGTCTTTATAAGTTGATCATGTCAGGCACTTATAAAAGTGACAGAAAACTAATACAGTGGGGCTAAAGGACACCTTCTCACTTCCTACATTATGCCACCATAATGCTAAATGCTTGTTTAGAACAGCTTTTCAACACAGTAAAAAGTGCCCAGATGCCAAGAAGAAATCATAAGACCTACTAAAAGAAAAGTAACAAAACAGCTGCAAAAGAAAAAAAAAAGCAAAAACAGAATTGAAAAAGGCAGAATGTCTATATTAACTTAAATTGCATATGTAAGTATGTGTAGCGTGTCATAATATAAATGTAAAACTATCAGGATTGATAGAGAAAGAACCATCTAGTAAGAATGGCTATTAAATGGAGGACAAAAGATGACAAGCACTAATGAGAATATGAAGAAACTCTGCATAGTCGATAAAAATGTAAATTAGTAAAGACTATGAAGAATCCTGGAGTATCTTCAAAAATTTTAAAATTAAATATGCATTAGCAATCTGACTAATAGATGCATACCCAAAAAAATCAAATCTATATTTTAATGAGAATCTTTACTCCTATGTTTATTACAGTTTATTATTCACAATAACCAAACCACAGACATGTACTAAGCTTTTATCAGATGATGAATCAAGAAAATATAAAACCTATACATAACAAAATATTGCAGTTATGAAAAACAATTCCTGTCAGTGACAATGTGAGTAGAACTGAAGATTACTATTCAAAGTGAAAGAAACCAGACAGAGAAACATAGGAATTCTGTCACTTTTACATAGAATTTTAAGAAAAATTTTGTCTCTTAGAAGCTAAGAATGGAACAGTGGCTACTACAGAAAAGGGGAATAAAGAGGATGACCTATATCAGGTTCCTACACAAGTCTGCACTTAGGTAATTAATCACATAAGGTGTAGCTCTCTACAATGTTAATACTTGGTGGATTAGATCTTATTTTTCCTAATATCTCCCATCCCTATTTGAGACTAAGACTCCAATATTAAGAAAGTCAAATAGCTGACACATCCAGCTGCCCTCAGCTGTCTGTGGGCTGTCCTGGAACTCCATTGTTTCACCACTGCTCTACTGGCCTCTGTCTAGTCTGCCAAACATGGAATATCCGGGTTATATTCCTTCCTCCCCCAATTCCTCTGCCCATCCCCCATCCCCTAGGGTATGCCCAGCTGCACTGCGCTAGCAGTGCCCACAGCTCTGCTGTCTGGCTATCTCTCTGCTGCCATCCATCAGGTCCATCAAACAAGAATCATCCAGACCTGCTACACAAAGAACATACAGTCCAAGGTTGCGCACAGGACACTTGTTACATAGGGAACATCAGAATAGGCCTACCTTCCCTATACCTGCTACATCAGAAACATCTAGGGACAGTCAGATGGCTAAAGGCCATCATAAGAACACAAATAACAAGAGCTACAGCAACGTAGCACCTTCAGAGCAAAGCTATCCCACTACAGCAATACCTGGATATCCTAGCCCAACTGGAGCACAGGAAAATGACCTTAAATTCAACATTATAAGGATGATAGATCCCTTTAAAGAGGAAATTAATAAATCCCTCAACTAAATACAGGAAAATACAATCAAACAGGTAGAGATATTTGAAGAGGAAGCAAATAAATCCCTTAAAGAAATACAGGAAGATATAATTAAACAGATGAAGGAAATGAATAAAACTGTTCAAGACCTGAAAACAGATATAGAAGCAACAAAGTAAACAAACTGGGACAACCCTGGACATGGAAAACCTAGAGAAGAGAGGAGGCAACATCTAGCATCACCAACATAATACAAGAACTGGAATAGATAATATCACGAGTAGAAAACACAATAGAAAAATTTGATACATCAGTCAAAGAAAATGTTAAATCTAAAAAAAAAAAAAAATTCCTGACACAAAGCATCCAGAAAATCTGGGATGCCATGAAAAGACCTAACCTAAGGATAATAGAAATAGAATATGGTAAAAGAGTCCCAGGTCCAAGGCCCAGAAAATATTCCCCCCCAAAAAACCCAATAAAATAAAATATCCCCAACCTAAAGAAAGAGGTATCTATGAACATAAAAGAAGCTTACAGAACACCAATTATATTGCACCAGAAAAGAAAATTCTCCTACCACATATTAATTAAAACACAAAATCTATAGAAGAAAGAGTATTAAAACCTGCAAGGGAAAAAGGCCAAGCAACATACACAAGCAGATATATTTATACCTGAATACTTAACAGGGACTTTAAATGCTACAAGGACCTGATCAGAAATCTTACAGTGCTAAGAAACCACAGATGTCAGCCTCTACTATTATACTCAGCAAAAAATCTCAATCACTACAGATGGAGAAAACAAGATATTCCAAGACAAAATCAAATTGAAACAAAATCTATTCACAAATCAATACCTTCGGAAAATACTTGAAGAAAAATTGTAACCCAAGGAGGGTAAAAGGAATTACACAGGAACGAACACACACACACACACATACACACACACATACAACATTAAAGTAACAGGAATTAACAATCATTGGCTATTGATATTTCTCAACATGACTAGACTTAACTCCCCAACAGAAAATGAAAGATGCTATCAGAATGGACATGGAAACAGGATCCATCATTCTGCTGCATACAAGAAACACATCTCTTTAACAAAGACAGCTATTATCTCAGAATAAAGGGCTGGAAAAAGTCTTTAAGAAAATGGAACCAAGAAGTCTGGGACCCCTGTGGTTGAACTAGGGAAAGGCTGGAGGAAGCTGAGGAGGAGAGGGACCCCATAGGAAGACCAGCAATCTCAACTAACCTGAACCCACGAGATCTCTCAGACACTGAGCCACCAACCAGGCATCATGATATCACGTCTTCAGGTAGAACTATTCCCAATTTTCTGAGAAACCACAAAATTGATTTCCAAAGCTGTTGTACAAGTTTGCAGTCCCTCCAGCAATGGAGGAGTGTTCCCCTTGCTCCACATCCTCACCAGCATGTGCTATCACTTGAGTTTTGATTTTTAGCCATTCTGACAAGGGAAAGATAGAATCTCAGAGAAGTCTTAATTTGCATTTCTCTGATGAATTAAGTACACTGAACATTTTTTAAAGTGGTTCTTGGCCATAAGAGATAATTTTCTTCTGTTGAAAATTATGTTTACCTTTGTACTAAATTGGGTTATTAGGTTTGTTGATGTCTAATTTCTTGAGTTGTTTATAAAATTTGGATATTAGCCCTCTGTTGGATGTAGTCTTGGTCAAGATCTTTTCCCATTCTATGGGCCGCTACTTTGTCCTATGTTTGATGGTGTCCTTAATCTTACAAAACTTTTCAGTTTAATGAGGTTCCATTTATTGTTGATGTTAGTGTCTGAGTTATTGGTGTTCTATTCAGGAACACCAGGTGTTGTATCCTGTATCAATGCATTCAAGGCTATCTTCTACTTTTTCTTCTATGAGACTTAGTGTATCAGGTTTTATATTGAGGCCCTTGATCCACTTGGGCTTGAGTTTTGTGCAGGGTAATAGATATGGATCTATATGCATTCTTCTACATGCAGAAATCCAGTTAGACCTACATCATTTGAAGATGCTTTCTTTTTTTCCATTGTATGATTTTGGGTTCTTTGTCAAATATCAAATATCCATAGATGTGTGGGTTTATTTCTGAGTCTTCTAATTCTATATTTCCTTGATCAATCTGTCTGTTTTTATGCTAATAACACATAGCTTTTGTTACTATTGCAACTGATAAACACTTTTTGATAGTATAGCTTGAAATCAGGGATAGTGAGACCTCCAGAAATTCTTTTATTGTTCAGGATCATTTTAGCTAACCTAGATTTTTTGGTTTTCCATGTGAAGTTGAGATTTGATCTTTCAAGGTCTGGAAATAATTTTGTTTGAATTTTGATGGGAAATGCATTAAATATGTAGATTGTTTTTGACAGGATGCCTATTTTTACTATGTTAATCCTACCCAATCCATGACCATAGGGGATTTTATACCTTCTGATAGCTTCCTCAGTTTCTTTCTTCAGAAACCTGAACTTCTTCTTGTACAGGTCTTTCATTAACTTGGTTAGTGTTACACCGAGATGTTTTATATTATTTGGGGCAATTGCAAAGGGTGTCTTACTAATTTGTATAAAGGAAGGCTACTGATTTATTTGCGTTAATTTTGTATCCAGCCACTTTACTTAAAGTGTTTATCAGTTGTAGAAGTTCTCTGATAGAATTTTTGGGTTCACTTATGTATACTGTCAGATCATCTGAAAATATCGATACTTTGACTTCTTCCATTCTAATTTATACCCCTAGATATCTTTTAGTTGTCTTATTGATTTAGCATTTCCTTTAGTAAGTTGTCTTATTCCTCTAGCTAGTACTAACTAGTGCTATTCAAGTCCAATATTGAATAGATAGGGAGAGAATGTTCAGCCTTGTCTTGTTCCTGGTTATAATAGAATAGCTTTAAGTTTCCCTCCACTTAATTAAATGTTGGCTGTTGGCTTGTTACAGATTTTTTTTATCATGTTTAGGTGTGCACCATGTGTCCCTGCTCTTTCCAAGACTTTTAATAAGAAGGGGTGTTAGATTTTGTCAAAGGCTTTTTCAAGCATTAGGTGAGATGACCATGAGATTTTTTTTCAGTTTGTTTATATGTTGGATTAGATTTTCATATATTGAACTATCCCTGCATCCCCGGGATAAAGCCTATTTGATCATGGTGAATGATGTCTTTGCTGTGTTTTTAGATTTTGCACGCAAGTATTTCATTGAATATTTTTGTGTTAATGTTCATAAGGGAAATTGGTCTGAAATTCTCTTCTTGCTGGGGATTTGTGTGATTTAAGTAGCAAGCTGACTGTGGCCTTATAGAATGAGTTTGGCAGTGTTCCTTCTGTTGCTATTTGTGCTATAGATTGAGGAGTATTGGCAATAGATCTTCTTTGAAAGTCTGGTACAATTGTGTGAGAAAGCCATCTGGGTCAGGGCTTTGTTGTTGTTTGCTTATTTGTTTCTTTGGGAGACATTTAATGACTGCTTCTAGTTCCTTTGGGCTTATAAGACTATTTAAATACTTTACTTGATTTAACTTTGGTAAGTGATATCTATCTAAAAAAAAATTACCCCCTCAGATTCTCCAATTTTGTAGAGTACAGGCTTTTAAAGTAAGACCTAATGAATCTTTGAATTTGCTCAGTGTCTGTTGTTACATCTTCCATTTCCCTGCCACTTTCCAGAGTCAGAGGGGCCAAGGACACCACAAAAAGACCTACATATTCAATGAATCTAGAGTCATGAGGGCTCATAGAGACTGAAGCACCAACTAAACAGTGTGCAAGGGTTATACCTAGTTGTTCTCTCTCTCTCTCTCTCTCTCTCTCTCTCTCTCTCTCTCTCTCTCTCACACACACACACACACACACACACACACACACACACACTTGTAGCAGATGTGCAGCTTGGTCTCCATGCAGGTCCCTTAACAATTGGAGCAGGGAACTTTCTCTGACTCTGTTGACTGCCATTTAATCCTCTTCCCCTACCTGGACTGCCTGGTTCAGCCTCAGTGGGAGAGGGCATGCTTAGTCCTGGTGGGTCTAGATGTCCAAGGGTAGGATAGTAACCAAAGGGGAGCTTTCTCTTCTCATCAGAGGAGAGAAGAAGAGGGGATAATGGGGAGAGGAATTTGTAAGGGTGGGGCTGGGCAGAGAGGACAAAATGGGAGGTGCTGTGGTTGAGATATAATATGAATAAAAATAAATAAATTTTGAAAAAATAAGAAGTCAAGTATTTTTCAACAATTTGGTAATGGTCATCCTTTACAAATCTTGATTTCAGATCCCCTAGAGCAGTGCTGAGAAAACTAAACGAACTTCCCTGAGCCTTCCAGAAACAGTGTTAGCCTGCAGGCAGATAATAAACCTGCCTTGCCCCTAAGAAACACCCACCCACTATAGACCTAACTCTGACCACTTAAACAGGAATAATTTCCTCATGATGGACCAAATTGCCTGGTCAAAAGATGCTCAGTTTCCTGCAGCTTTTCAGAACCAGAAACAAGATGATGGTCACTCAGCTCACAGCGGGCCTAGAGTAGTTTATTATATAGACCTCTTGTACCTACCATGATTCCTCCCCTATTAAACTCAAAGCTTTTATGTTTAGAAACATTAAAAAATTAAAAATAAAATTTCCATTCTTACAAACTGATTTTCCTAGCACTACTTTGGCAATTTAATTTTACATGGCAAAATCATATTTCTGAATATGAATTATATATCTGAATATGAAAGTACATCTGAAAGATGCTGGCCCTCAC